>CM039505.1:22258397-22477795 GCA_022432975.1 Begonia masoniana | reverse complement strand
AGGGCTATGACTTAATGCTTTGGAAAAAGACTACTTTGCAGACCCAATTAAATCTAACCACTTTTGATATTTTAGTTGAATACTTTGGGACGAATTGGGAAGAGACTCCAAGAAGTTTCCTTTGGCGAGACTGGAGCAAATTGAAGAGGAATAAAGTACAAATCCAATTACAGAAGGTTAAGGATTTGAGGTCAAATCCTCCATCACCCGAGGAGGATGATGCGCCATGGGATCTGTAACACCCGAGTTTTTCGAGTTTCCGCTCCAAGGCTATTTTCGTAAATAAGTAAATTATGTCCGTTTTGCAGGCGGATAGTTTTATTAGGACCCTAGAAATTTATGGGGATTTGTAGAAGAATAAGTGAAATTTTAGAAACCCAAATCGAGAAGAGTAATGCTAGAGTTCCCGTTTTAGCCTTTTTAGTATATTAATTCGTAAAAATAGTAAATCAAATCCGTTTTACGAAAAGAAAGTGTTATTAGGGTCCTAACGATTAATGTGAATTTGTGGAGATAAACAGGATTTACGGAAGGTAAAACGGTATGTTAATGTTTAATAGGGAATTAATATTAGGATTATTATTATTATTATTATTATTATTATTATTATTATTATTATTAATAAGTAAAATCAACAGAATGGTTAAACCATTCTGTTGGTTTCAACGAGCTCGAGCTCGAGCCCGACGCCGAGAGCGAACAGGGGAGGAGGAGGCGACGAGCGACGATTTCCGAAGGCCATCACCGGCGTTTTTCGGCCATCTCCGGCCAGACGACGGCGACGTGCGATCTTCGGCCATCTCCGCGCGCAACCCGACCGGTAAGCTCGGTTTTCTCCCTGTTTTCGGTTCGGTTTGAGGCAGTGGGTGGCGAGCTCGATTGAGCTCCGATCACCGGCCAATTTCGGTCACTTCAGGCGTGGGTTTGCCGACCCTAGGGCCGGCTATTGTTGCTTGGCCGTGGAATGCCCAATTTGGGCAAAAATCAGTGAAGCCGATTTAGGGCAATTCGGTTTTGGTGAGTGTAGCTTCGATTTTGGGTTAGATTATTCTAATTGAGGGTATGTGTGGTCGATTGAGGAGGAAATGAGTAGAATTTGATGAAAAATCAAAAAGGGGGAAAATTTCGGGAAAGGGCAGAATTGGGTTTTGCCTGAATTGACCTAGCTTCGGTCGTTTGTTTTAAAATTCCTTTTGGCAGATTAAATTAGGTTATTAGAGGAGTACGTGGCCGCTGGAATCGTTCGATTCCGATAACCGAAGAGAAAGTTACGCGCGTTCGAAGTTTTGGGTCGATTTTACCAAACTCGAATTAGTGTCCCGTTTAGTTAAGTTTTAGTTGGATTAGGTTAGAAATAGTAGTTTGAGAGTAAATTGGTCAATGTGGGCTTAATTGTAATGAAGTTTGAATATTTGTCATAGGTCGAGCCGTAGGCGGGCAGGTAACCGAGTAGCCCCAGCGAGTTACAGAAGACAGGTAAGTTCTCGTGATTCTTCTCTGGCCGATTGGCCTACACCGTACGTCAAATGTCGTCTCGAGAATTTTGGTGACGCATATGTTTATTTAATTTGGTTGGGTAGACAGGTCTAGTTGTTTTATAGGTTATAGGTTATGTTTTACAGTCTTGATGGTATACGTTATTGCTTGTTTACTTTATGATATAGAACTGTTCATGCATCACACGTTTTAAAGAAAAGCATATGCACAATGTTTTAAAGGTAATGCAAGGAATAAAATGGGCCGTAAGGCATATAGTTAAAATGGGCCGTAAGGCATATAGTTAAAATGAGCCGAAAGGCATATAGGCCGAAACGCATACAGGCCGAAAGACATACAGTTTATAGGTCACGCGAGGTGGGGCTCAGGCACGGCTGTACGTGTTGTAAGCGTGTACCCCCCGCCTCTAGCTGGAAAGAGTAGTCCGCCCGCTGGATGAGCTCTCTCCGGTTAGAGGGATAGGATCTCGGTGACACCTACAGTGCATAGCATAGCATGACATAGCATACCATAGCATAGCATTTGCATTTACGAGTCTTATTGGGATTTCATCTCATAGTGTGTATGTATGGTGTAGGTGATCTAGATATCGAGGAACCAGGTGAGGATGGGATCCCTCCTCCTGAGGCTTGAGTCCAGTTGATAGAGAATGGCTGCGGTGGCGGGCTGGCGCAATCGAGGCTTATTTGACCCGTGGGGACAGTATGTATAGATTTTGAGGGTTTTAAGCTATTTTTGGGTAGAATAGGAAAATTGTATAGACATTATAGGGTGCTTGGTTCTGGTAGTTGATAGGTTTTATATATTAATGTTTAAACGTTTTGGAACTGTTTTGTGATTTTAAAACAGGAGGATATGTTAAACTTTCAAACGGAACCACGCAGTTTATTTTCATGAAAATGTACTTTGTTATAGTTGTATTGTGAAGTGTATGTCTGTGGTATAGATAGAATTGTGTTAGTGAAATGGTGAGGTTGTATTGTGTAGATGGTTAGGTAGGTATTGTTTTAATTAATTGGTTTTTAATTAAATGGTTTAAGTAATTGTTTTAATTCATTTATTTACTTGATTTTAAATTGTTTTATTTAACGTTTTCTTTTAGTTTGATAATTGATTTTTATTTCGATTTCGATTCCGTCTTAAGTATAGTTAAAGTTAAAAGTGAAAAGGATATAAAAATAGTACGAGAAATACGGGTACAGTATTAGGGTCGTGACAACTTATGGTATCAGAGCCCACGGGTTTTAAAATCGATTCTGTAGACTGCTCGACTGCACAGCCACTACGCGGACATTCTTCATCAACTGTAAGTATGTTTATAGTTTTATTTAATTACTGTTTCTTAGAGTGTTTATTTAAACATTTTTATAGGAGTTATTTATAAATGTGGGGCGTCGAGGGAATGATCGAGTCGACCGAGACGATACGATAGATCACCATAAGGATTTGACCGTAATAATGTTGCGATAGATCGGAGTAGGTTGGGAAATAAAGGAAAAAGGGAATAGTAGGAGTTGAGTAAGAAAGACTCTTAGGAGAATTTCGACGAGAAGACAGTAGGTTAAATACAGGACGACATAGGCTTATAGAAAGAGAGTTATGCGTTAATAGGACTAGCTTGACTTAATCACGAAAATGATGCACTTAGAATTCAAGTTACTATTTGAGGGGTGTATTTTATGAGACCTAAGATTTAAAGAAATGGAAATTTACCCCAGTTGAAGAACCTTTGGAGCTTTAGAGGATGACGAATCAGAGAGGGGTTTGAAATTTGGAGTTTAGATGTAAGACTTATTAGGGAATGTTCTAGATTGTCGAGGTACTGTTAGTATGTACAATTAGTAGAAATTTAAATGAACTAGATCCACGGGAAGCTGGAAGTCGGAGATGGAAGGTTAACGGATTCGAGACAATAAAGGGTTAGAGTTATATGAAAAGTAATATCCAAGTGATACTCAGATTACTGAAATTGGTCATTTTCTAGGAAATAGGTGCCGTCTTAGAAAACTGACCAATAAAGGATAATTGCCAACTCGTGAAAGGATTTTGACCGACCCTATATATATATGTATATATATTTATATAAAAGAAGACTTGGTAAAGTTAAGAGTGGACAATAAATAGTAGATGCGTTAGGCAATTAGATGCTACTTGATCTAGAGACATAAAGTAAAGTATAAGAGTTAGGTATTAACTTGAAACGCCTAAGGAGTGTAACGAATCAAAAGAGAGCTTAACACCTTAGATTGGAAGTCATGTTTACGGGTTTATTGAATCCCGTGCAATGTTAGAAGGATGATGAATCGACAAGAGTAAGTACTAATTATAGAAATTGTAGCAAGGTTAAAAGATTTCAGATTCTTTGAGTTATGAACGCCGAAGTTAAGAAAAGAGTAAGTTGATATAGTTTAAGTGAAGAACCCCAGACATGAGACTTATCTCCAAGATGGAAGTAGGAATTTTAGTGTTTAAAGGACCCGAGAGGTAGATCGTAATGAAGAGTTTAGGTGGTGACCAATTAAGTGGAACTCGGAGTGCGTATGAGTGATCGAACGATAGAGCGTGAAGCTGGAAAAGTTTAGAACTTTGGGATGTAGAAATAGTCATTACTCAATAAGTGATTAAAGCTGTAGATCAGTCGAAATTTAGCGCCTAAGTAGTAATTGAGGAAATATGAAGAATGAGATCAGATTAGGTGAGTTAGAAAGCTTGGCCTATAAGGGATTAAGAGAAGGCCGATTCATGTGAGAATTTAAGGAAGTGAACTTGATCACTTAGATATTTGCCTGGAGACTTGAGAATTGATAGGGCTTGTAGTACGAGCTATGATATGCTTCGTTCCATTAAAGGTAATGGATACTTTTAAGTTTTGGGAAAAAAATAGAAGGATAAGATTTAAGAATTTTAGAAGATTTAGATTAAGGTTGTAGGTTTACCTACAACAAGTTTGCTAACAAGAAAATTGTTAGACAAATTGTTGTGAAGAAGCCAAGTAGAATAATTAGAGTCTGATTAGCAGGAATGAAAGATAGTGGACTAGATGGTAACTTTGGAGGAAGTCCTTGTGGGATATTAAGAATAAGTATAGGACGTTATTTGAATTAAATAAAGGGTTTAGATTTGGAGTTAAGCCCGAATGTGAAGTCTTACGAATCAAGGGATTGGTGAGATTATCAAGTACATTAAGAATAAGATTAAATTAGGAATTTTAAAGGGCCAACCTGTATGTAACGAAGTTGAAGCCAATGATTTTGGGAACGACTAAGGTTAAAGTAAATAAACTTAAGTAAGTGAATAAAATCGCAACTTAAGGAAAATAAGGACTACGTGGTGTAAGATGAAATGGGCGGTTAGGTAGACTTTTGAGCTTTGAATTATATCGTGCGGGTAAGTGAGAAGATTAACTAGATCAAATGGAAGATTGATATAAGAGTTAAAAAAAAAAAAAAAAAAAAAAAAAAAAAAAAAAAAAAAAAAAAAAAAAAAAAAAAAAAAAAAAAAAAAAAAAAAAAAAAAAAAAAAAAAAAAAAAAAAAAAAAAAAAAAAAAAAAAAAAAAAAAAAAAAAAAAAAAAAAAAAAAAAAAAAAAAAAAAAAAAAAAAAAAAAAAAAAAAAAAAAAAAAAAAAAAAAAAAAAAAAAAAAAAAAAAAAAAAAAAAAAAAAAAAAAAAAAAAAAAAAAAAAAAAAAAAAAAAAAAAAAAAAAAAAAAAAAAAAAAAAAAAAAAAAAAAAAAAAAAAAAAAAAAAAAAAAAAAAAAAAAAAAAAAAAAAAAAAAAAAAAAAAAAAAAAAAAAAAAAAAAAAAAAAAAAAAAAAAAAAAAAAAAAAAAAAAAAAAAAAAAAAAAAAAAAAAAAAAAAAAAAAAAAAAAAAAAAAAAAAAAAAAAAAAAAAAAAAAAAAAAAAAAAAAAAAAAAAAAAAAAAAAAAAAAAAAAAAAAAAAAAAAAAAAAAAAAAAAAAAAAAAAAAAAAAAAAAAAAAAAAAAAAAAAAAAAAAAAAAAAAAAAAAAAAAAAAAAAAAAAAAAAAAAAAAAAAAAAAAAAAAAAAAAAAAAAAAAAAAAAAAAAAAAAAAAAAAAAAAAAAAAAAAAAAAAAAAAAAAAAAAAAAAAAAAAAAAAAAAAAAAAAAAAAAAAAAAAAAAAAAAAAAAAAAAAAAAAAAAAAAAAAAAAAAAAAAAAAAAAAAAAAAAAAAAAAAAAAAAAAAAAAAAAAAAAAAAAAAAAAAAAAAAAAAAAAAAAAAAAAAAAAAAAAAAAAAAAAAAAAAAAAAAAAAAAAAAAAAAAAAAAAAAAAAAAAAAAAAAAAAAAAAAAAAAAAAAAAAAAAAAAAAAAAAAAAAAAAAAAAAAAAAAAAAAAAAAAAAAAAAAAAAAAAAAAAAAAAAAAAAAAAAAAAAAAAAAAAAAAAAAAAAAAAAAAAAAAAAAAAAAAAAAAAAAAAAAAAAAAAAAAAAAAAAAAAAAAAAAAAAAAAAAAAAAAAAAAAAAAAAAAAAAAAAAAAAAAAAAAAAAAAAAAAAAAAAAAAAAAAAAAAAAAAAAAAAAAAAAAAAAAAAAAAAAAAAAAAAAAAAAAAAAAAAAAAAAAAAAAAAAAAAAAAAAAAAAAAAAAAAAAAAAAAAAAAAAAAAAAAAAAAAAAAAAAAAAAAAAAAAAAAAAAAAAAAAAAAAAAAAAAAAAAAAAAAAAAAAAAAAAAAAAAAAAAAAAAAAAAAAAAAAAAAAAAAAAAAAAAAAAAAAAAAAAAAAAAAAAAAAAAAAAAAAAAAAAAAAAAAAAAAAAAAAAAAAAAAAAAAAAAAAAAAAAAAAAAAAAAAAAAAAAAAAAAAAAAAAAAAAAAAAAAAAAAAAAAAAAAAAAAAAAAAAAAAAAAAAAAAAAAAAAAAAAAAAAAAAAAAAAAAAAAAAAAAAAAAAAAAAAAAAAAAAAAAAAAAAAAAAAAAAAAAAAAAAAAAAAAGTACTGGAGGTTGTGGAATTGGAGCATATTGGACGAAAGTGAAATGATTTGCACGAAGACTGTGCAAGTGAGCTTAGAAGTGAAGTTAGATAAGGAGGATTAGGAAAGTTTCGACTACTAAGTTTTGTCGAATTAATTATGCACCCTCTGAAGTCTTAGGTAAATGGTCTAATGAAGAAGTTTAGACTTAAGAATTTAATAGTCATTAATGATGATCGAGGTAAGAGTTGGATAGATCGAGTGTAGAGGATGTAAATACAGAACTTAGAGTATACCTTGAGAGCGTCAAGGGGGTATATTTAAGCATTTAAAGCCCTGTGTACGAGAATGACATTAGAATGGTTAAGGGAATGTTGTAATTGCCCAAGGTAAGTAGGTTTAGAAAGCGAGAGTGATAATTTGGAAAGGAGATAGTAGGGTAGAGGAAAGTTTGAAAAGGAGGGCTAGGATAAGAAATCTATGTATCAAATTCTTAGTGTCACGAGGTTGAAGAAACTTTGAGGTTTTGATGTGGTTAAGTGCATATTGTTGGCACGAAATAAGAAAAGTTAGGAACTAAATGAACTTAGTTAGAGGGAGAATTAAGTTGGAGTTAAGTTAGAGAGGATCGAGAGTCTAAATGGTGGAGGTTAAGTTGAAGTCGATGGATGTACGAGCGATTGAGTTACGAAGTGCGTAGTTAGAAGGACTTAGAGCCTTGGAGATAAAGGAAGCTATCAAGATCCAAATGGTGAGTAAGACCATAAGGGTGTTGAGGGTAGTAGTATGAGCATTGTACTTAGATAATGTGAGGGTGAGTAATTAGAAGGTTAACCAAGCAATAATTTTGGGGACAAAATTCCAATTAAGGAGGGAAGGATGTAACACCCGAGTTTTTCGGGTTTCCGCTCCAAGGCTATTTTCGTAAATAAGTAAATTATGTCCGTTTTGCAGGCGGATAGTTTTATTAGGACCCTAGAAATTTATGGGGATTTGTAGAAGAATAAGTGAAATTTTAGAAACCCAAATCGAGAAGAGTAATGCTAAAGTTCCCGTTTTAGCCTTTTTAGTATATTAATTCGTTAAAATAGTAAATCAAGTCCGTTTTACGAAAAGAAAGTGTTATTAGGGTCCTAACGATTAATGTGAATTTGTGGAGATAAACGGGATTTACGGAAGGCAAAACGGTATGTTAATGTTTAATAGGGAATTAATATTAGGATTATTATTATTATTATTATTATTAATTTTATTAATAATAATAAGTAAAATCAACAGAATGGTTAAACCATTCTGTTGGTTTCAACGAGCTCGAGCTCGAGCCCGACGCCGAGAGCGAACAGGGGAGGAGGAGGCGACGAGCGACGATTTAATTAATTGGTTTTTAATTAAATGATTTAAGTAATTGTTTTAATTCATTTATTTACTTGATTTTAAATTGTTTTATTTAACGTTTTCTTTTAGTTTGATAATTGATTTTTATTTCGATTTCGATTCCGTCTTAAGTATAGTTAAAGTTAAAAGTGAAAAGGAATATAAAAATAGTACGGAAAATACGGGTACAGTATTAGGGTCGTGACAGGATCCATTCCCAAACCCTCCGCCCAATAGAAATTCTAACTTGATTGTTCATATTGTAGGTACTTCTTTCGAAGCTTGGTTGAAGGAGTATATCAATAAAATAAAAGGAGACAAACAAATGGATCAAGGGAGAAGTAATGGATCAAAAAGAAACATGCACTAACCTTAGCCAAGCCCAAGCCGAGGCCTCCTAATTTATGTGCCTTTCTTATAAGCGATATAAATGGTGGACCAAGGAGATTAAAGCCTAATACACAAAACATGAAGAAGACCTTCCACTAGATGCATGGAGGCTAAAGCATACTCAAGTCCACACGAGGAGGAAGTTCACCTTGGCCCTAAACATGGGAAGAGACCGTGGTTACATCGCATAATATTTGAAGAAGGAATTTGTTTCCTATTAAATGTTTAAGTAATGTGTTTTAATTCATTTATTTACTGATTTAAATTGTTTTTATTTAACGTTTTCTTTTAGTTTGATAATTGATTTTTATTTCGATTTCGATTCCGTCTTAAGTATAGTTAAAGTTAAAAGTGAAAAGAATATAAAAATAGTACGGAAAATACGGGTACAGTATTAGGGTCGTGACAGGATCCATTCCCAAACCCTCCGCCCAATAGAAATTCTAACTTGATTGTTCATATTGTAGGTACTTCTTTCGAAGCTTGGTTGAAGGAGTATATTAATAAAATAAAAGGAGACAAACAAATGGATCAAGGGAGAAGTAATGGATCAAAAAGAAACATGCACTAACCTTAGCCAAGCCCAAGCCGAGGCCTCCTAATTTATGTGCCTTTCTTATAAGCGATATAAATGGTGGACCAAGGAGATTAAAGCCTAATACACAAAACATGAAGAAAGACCTTCCACTAGATGCATGGAGGCTAAAGCATACTCAAGTCCACAACGAGGAGGAAGTTCAACCTTGGCCCTAACATGGGAAGAGACCGTGGTTACATCGCATAATATTTGAAGAAGAAATTTGTTTTCCTCGTAACAAATTATGTAACCATTTTTTTTAGCTTTTAGTTTCTTTTATTTGTTTTTAAATTATGTGAAAATAAGTCTTACATGGCTGCATGCATGCATATGAGGGCACAATGGTAATTTCCAAAGATAAGGTTGGTTGGGCAACCAATTCCCAAAGATAAGGTTGACAAAATCAATTCGAATATGTGTAGTTAGATGCATTGAGCGTGCAGCCAATCAACTTGAGTGCGCACGGATGGTGGATGCCGAAGTATTTCTCTCATTCTTGACATGCCTCGGAGGCCCGTCACAAGATCATAAACTCGGGCATAAAATTTATTCACTCAATGTTCTAATGAATTGTCTCTTTTTGCAGGTTTTGATCCCATCATGGACTTCACTTGGGAGCCGACTTCGGAGGATATAGAGAAGCCTTGTCACGTCATTCATTGGAGCATTCACTCGGAGCTTCCTTGCAGCCTTATGAGAATTTGTCTTCTCGGGCCTTAATTTGTATTTTTGTTTTTAAAACTCATTGGCATACATTAGCCTTCTTGTAAGGATTTTATAAATTGCATAGCATGCATTAGATTGTGTGGTTAGGATTAGATGATGTGGTGGATGTTGGGTTGAAGAAATATTCAACCAAATTTTCAAGCAAAAGAGCCTCAACAAATCAAGCCCAAGGAAAGCCTTAGCCCAAAGAAGAGCCCACTTGTGAAGGTATGATTTTGCAGGTACATGAGTTAGTGGAGGCATGGATGGAAGAGTTAGCGAAATCTCATCCTTTGATCAAGGGATGGCTCGGATTAAGTGGGAATCACTGCTGGCGCGCGCGCGAGGGCAGGAAGGGCTTAGGCGGGCAGGCCCGCGAAGGCTTCATCATGGGGCGCGGGCAGGCACGATCAGCGGGCAGCAGCTTCACTTCTGGCGCGCGCCACGGATCGCCCAGCTGGCGCATCTCCATCGCCCATCTTCAAGCAGCGCGCCTCACCTCGGCCATGGATTGGCGCGCACGGATCCATCCAATCTTGGCCGCCGGATTTTCTTCATCAAAGGCTCCAATTTCTCCTCCAATTTTTGCCAAATCCCATCCACCTTAGGATTGCCTATTTAAGCATTGAATTGGTGATTGTAAACAACTTTTGCCCATATCAATACACTACTATTTCCCTAATATCCAAGGTTGTTTTCCTTAGGATTTTTCCTTGGTTTCTTGAACCAAGTGGAGAAGCCCTCCATTGCTAACCTAGCTTGGGTTGCTAGGATAGCTCTTAATGTTTCCCTCGCCTCTCCATTGGGAGTAGGAGTTGAGGACGAAAATTCCAGCCTACGGTGGTCGTTTTTCCTCCGAGAAAATCGTTCACTCGAGAGCTTAACCAGTAAGATCGCTCTACGAGTTCGCCAAGGGTATTTCTTTACTTTCTTGCCATCACTTTGCACACAATATCCACTTTTATTTTCGGCTCCATCTTCACACACACTCACTTTAATTTATTTGTCATTTCTTTCTTCTATTTTGCATTCTTGTCATTTCGGCCACTTTCTCTTCTCTTCATCCCTTTTCTTTTATTTTTCTTCATTTCTCATGCCGGCATTTAGCATATATTAATCGGCCATTACATCATCCTTCATCCTTTTATTTCCTTGCATTTTATTTTATCATTTTTCTTCTTTTTATCTTAGAGTTTTGCATCACACTTGCACCGAGCACATTTCTTATCTTTTGTGGGTTGTACACGGATCATTTTCCTAAGGGATCCCGTGTCAAGTGGTATCAGAGCCACAAGGCTTCCCAAATGCGTTTTAGTGCCTTGACAATAGTAAAAAATCGGCACAAAACCAGGATAGCGGCTCATTGCATTTAGCATTAATTTCGGATCTAGCTTTGTGCTAACTTAACCAATATATTTTCTACCATTTTATTGCTTTAACTATTGTGGAAATATGGTATGAAAAATGGATTAAAAATCGGCCAAGGTTAGTATTGCATTTTCATTCTCTTTAGTTCTCGGTTTTTCCTTCATTTCATGCCTCGGATTCCTATTTTTTCTTACTGTGTTTTGAGTCTCTCTTTTCATCTAAATCTATGCCAAAATTTTGCTTAAAATATGAAAGTAATGAAGCATGAAATTTGACCTAAAGTTTAATCTACAAAACCGGTTCATTATTATTAATTTACTTCACGGTTTTGCTTAAGTTTTACTTCACGATTTTGGTTTATTTTGGCTTGAGTTAGTTAGTTTCCCTTGTTATCATTTGAACCTTGTTTTAGCACTTAGATATTGTCCATTCACTATATTAATTTTCTGGAAATTTTGGTGCTTAAAATCGGCTTAGAGCTATTATTAACAAAATCGGATTATTAATGAGTTAAACATTACATAGAAAATTCTGCTATGTGTGTATTGAAAATTCAGCATGTATCTTGATCTAATTGGTGTTCTAATTTTGAGGTTTACTGTTTTTATAGTTAATTAGTTGTTATTAATATTACTCTAAGTGATCTTAGATAAAAGTTGACAACTTGGTTGAATTTTTATTGAAATTTGTGATGATTAGTAATTACAAAAAAATATTCATTTCTTTAGTTAAATTGCTAAGTGTTTATTAGAATTGTTAAGTTGTTTACCTATTTTAGCATGATCCCTATTTTTCCTTTTGTCTTAGCTAAGATTAATTCTTAGTGCCAAAAAAAAAAAAAAAAAAAAAATTACCTAAGACATTAAGAAGATAAACATTGCACCAATTTAGAAAAATTAACTTAGACAAGAATTTGAATTTAATTAAAAACACTTAACTATGACTAATCGAAGTGGATTCAATCGTGATCCATCGCACCTTAAATCAAATCGGGCGAAGGATACTCTCCCACCCAAAAATACGCGACACGAAGGTGAAACTAGCGCCCAAGGAAGCATGCAAGGACAAATCGATGCCTTAACAAGCCTAGTTAATAACCTTGCTCAACAAGTTCAAGCACTTGTCACAAATCCTCCCCATAGAGATCCCCATGAACGAGTTCCTTCTCAAGAGACCTCTTCTAGGATTATTCCCGAACGCCCTAGGCGTAGAGCACCTTATCAACCACCCGTAGAGGAAAGGAATGGGTTGAACCCCAAAGAAGGAGACCACGTTATGTTAATTCGGAGGATGAGAATTTGACGGAAGATGATGAAGAGTACCGACCAAATCGTCATAGGGACAACAACGACCTCCGTAATGTTAAGATGTCCATTCCCCCTTTCAATGGAACATGTGACGGACACACATATCTTGATTGGATTGATAAGGTAGAGAGAGTTTTCGAGTGCCATGATTACTCCGATCGAGTTAAGATCAAATTAGCCTCTCTCGAACTAACGGGCCACGCGGCACTGTGGTGGTCCAACCTTAAAAACCAAAGAATGTGAGCATTAGGATACCCCGTCTCAACCTGGAATTCCATGAAAGACATAATGCACAAGAGGTTCGTTCCCCGACATTACAAACACGAACTCTTCTATCAACTTCACAACCTTAAGCAAAATTCTCTCTCGGTTGATGAGTACCTCACGGAATTTGAGACTCTCAATATGCGTTGCACTATTGATGAGCCTGAAGAACAACTCATCTCAAGGTTCATCCAAGGTTTAAATCGTGATATTGGTGACGCGGTTGAAGTTCAACAATTGGAGGCCATGGACATGGTCATACAACTTGCGCTCACGGTAGAACGAAGAGAAAAAGCCATTTAACCGTAATTGGCCACCCAAAACACCCTTCAACCAAAACAAACCCCCTCCGACAGATAAAAATCAAGCGAACACGTCTAAAGGTCAAAGAGCTCGTGATGTCCAATGCTACAAGTGTTTAGGCAAGGGACATTACGCAAATGAATGTTCTAATCGTCAAGTGATGGTTATTAAAGATTCGACTAGAGAATGGGAGAGTGAAAACGATGAGGGTCAATACCTCGAAAAGGAAGAAGAAGAGGTAGAGGATGAGAGTGAGCACGAGTCAGATGAATGTGCTGCTTAAGATGGAACACTTTTAATGGTCATTCGAAGGACCCTTGTTTCTAAGAACGTAAAAGAAGACTGCCAACGTGAAAATATTTTTCAAAGTAGATGTGCAGTCAGGGATAAAGTTTGTTCCATGATTATTGATAGTGGAAGTTGCGTCAATGTGGCTTCCCAAGATATGGTGAAAAAGCTTGGATTGGAGACGACTAGCCACCCTAAGCCATATAAGTTGAGATGGTTGGACGATAGGGATGACATCAAGGTGACGAAGCAAGTAACCGTCAATTTCATTATTGGCAAGTATAAGGACGCGGTTCTTTGCGATGTCGTACCTATGAATGCGAGTCCTCTTTTGCTTGGTAGACCATGGCTTTATGACATAGAGTGCAACATGACGGATTCCTTAACAATTACAGTTTGAAATTCGACGGTAGAAATATCAAATTACTTCCCATGACCCCTGAGCAAATTGCCCATGACGATGCGGTTAGGAAGGAAGAAAAGATTAAGGAAAATCTTTTCTTGACCAAAAAGGGATTAAGAGCTGCAGTGAAGAAAGGAAAGGCTATGATTCTAGTTTTATTTAGGGACCGTATTATGGAACTTGGAGATATACTCTTACCGGTCCAAAACCTACTTAAGACTTATTAAGATGTTTTTCCTGAAGAACTACCACCCGGATTACCACCGATTAGAGGAATAGAACATCAAATTGACCTCCAACCTGGAGCTATGTTACCAAATCGACGGCCTATAGGATGAGGCCTGAAGAAGCAAAAGAATTGCAATATCAAGTCCAATAGTTATTGGGTAGAGGGTACATAAGAGAGTTGATGAGTCCATGCGCTGTACCTAACCTATTGGTACCTAAAAAGGATGTCTCCATGCGAATGTGTGTTGATAGTCGAGCTATCAACCAAATTACCATTAAGTATAGGTATCCTGAGCATCAATTTTCTCTAAAGTAGACTTGAAAAGCTTATATCACCAAATACGGATGAAAGAAGATGATGAATGGAAAACCACTTTCAAAACAAAATACGGATTGTTTGAGTGGATGGTTATGCCATTCGGTCTTACAAATGCCCCGAGCACCTTCATGAGGTTAATGCACCATGTTCTTAAGGACCTCCTTGGAAAATTTGTTGTGATATACTTCGATGACATCTTGGTGTATAGCCCCGACCTTCCACAACATGTCAACCATCTCGGGATACTTTTTCAAACATTCCGTTGAGCTAAATTGTTTGAGAATTTGGGTAAATGTTCCTTTGGACAAGAAAAGGTTTACTTTTTGGGCTTCATAATTTCTAAGGATGGCTTGGAAGTGGATGAAGATAAGGTTAAAGCCATCAAGGAGTGGCCCACTCCTAATAGTATCACTGAAGCCCGTAGTTTTCATGCATTAGCCTCTTTTTATAGGAGGTTCATTAGAGACTTCAGTTCATTAGTCGCTCCTATTACAAATCTTATCAAGATAGGAGTAGACTTTAATTGGACACCGACATGCCAAAGTAGCTTCGATTTAATAAAAGAAAAACTTTGTCAATCACCAGTTTTGGCACTTCCCGATTTCAATAAAGTTTTTGAAATCAAGAGTGATGCTTGCCGGAATTGGCATTGGAGCTGTTTTTATGCAAGATAGCAAGCCTCTTGCGTATTTTAGTGAAAAATTGAAAGGAGCTGCTTTGAACTATTCAACTTACGACAAGGAATTCTATACTGTGATTCAAGCTATTGAACATTGGCAACACTACATTCTTTCAAAAGAGTTTGTGATTCATTCCGACCATCAATCCTTCAAGCATATTAAGAGCCAACACAAACTTAACAAGAGACACGCAAAATGGGTGGAATTCTTGGAAAGATTTCCCTACATTTTAAAATATTTGAAAGGGTCTGATAATACCGTTGCCGATGCTCTATCGCGAAGACGATCCTCTTAACGGAATTAGGCGTTAGATTTTTCAGATTTGAATGGATCAAGACTTTATATACATCCGATAAAGATTTTGGGATGCCTTATCAAGATTGTCAAAATAAGGCTGAAGGAGGATATAGTCTTGTAGATGGATTTTTACTTAAGAATGGAAAATTGTGTATTCCTGATTACAGTTTAAGACAATGCCTTCTTAAAGAAGCTCATGGGGGAGGATTGTCTGGACATTTTGGAGAGAAGAAAACCTTTGAACTGTTAAAGGAGAGATTTTATTGGCCTCACATGATGAAAGATGTACATCACTATGTTGAGAGGTGTATTGTTTGTAAAAGGGCCAAAAGAAAAGTTCTACCCCAAGGACTTTACATGCCTTTACCTATTCCTCCGCACCCTTGGGTAGAAATCAGTATGGACTTTATTTTGGGGTTACCACGGACGAGACGCAATAAGGATTCCATTTTAGTGGTAGTTGATAGATTCTCCAAAATGACGCATTTTATCGCCTGCAATAAGACTGACGACTCTGCTGCTATAGCCGACCTATTCTTCAAGGAAATAGTTCGAATCCATGGAGTGCCTCAATCTATCATGTCCGATCGCGATACCAAGTTCTTGAGCACTTTTTGGCAAACCCTATGGAAGAAATTGGGGACTACGCTTTCTTTTAGTATATCTTTCCATCCCCAAACGGACGGCCAAACGGAAGTGGTCAATAGGACCTTGGGAACCCTTCTCCGAAGTGTCATAGGTAAAACTCTAACCAATTGGGACATAGTGCTACCCCAAGTGGAATTCGGTTACAACCGAAGCCTTCATTCCACCACCCAACAAACGCCTTTTGAGGTAGTCTATGGTTTTAATCCGAACACACCCCTGACACTTATTCCTATTCCAACCCAGGACCTAATAAACCCTTCGGAAGCTAATAAAGCGGAGCAAATGAAGAAGTTGTATGAGAAAGTTTGCCAAACAATTGAGAAAAATAACGCCAATTATGCTAAGCGTTCGAATAAGGAACGAAAAGAGGTAGTTTTTAATGTTGGAGATTTGATGTGGCTACACCTTAGGAAGGAACGATTTCCCGCCAAAAGACGCTTCAAACTATTGCCTAGAGCTGAAGGCCCCTCTAAAATTTTGGAACACATAAATAACAATGCTTACAAATTGGAGTTACACGGTGATATGGAGTGTCATCTACCTTCAATGTGCAAGATTTATCCCCTTACATTGGAGAATTGGGGTATGAAGAGGAGGCTGAGCTAACGGATTTGAGGTCAAATCCTCAGCCACCCGGAGGGGATGACATGCCTCGGAGGCCGTCACAAGATCACAAACTCGGGCACAAAATTTATTCACTTAATGTTCTAATGAATTGTCTCTTTTTGTAGGTTTTGATCCCATCATGGACTTCACTTGGGAGCCGACTTCGGAGGATGTGGAGAAGCCTTGTCACGTCATTCATTAGAGCATTCACTCGGAGCTTCCTTGCAGCCCTATGGGAATTTGTCTTCCCGGGCCTTAATTTGTATTTTTGTTTTTAAAACTCATTGGCATACATTAGTCTTCTTGTAAGGATTTTATAAATTGCATATCATGCATTAGATTGTGTGGTTAGGATTAGATGAATGTGGTGGATGTTGGGTTGAAGAAATATTCAACCAAATTTTCAAGCAAAATAGCCTCAACAAATCAAGCCCAAGGAAAGCCTTAGCCCAAAGAAGAGCCCACTTGTGAAGGTATGATTTTGCAGGTACATGAGTTAGTGGAGGCATGGATGGAAGAGTTGGCGAAATCTCATCCTTTGATCAAGGGATGGCTCGGATTAAGTGGGAATCGCTGCTGGCGTGCGCGCGAGGGCAGGAAGGGCTTAGGCGGGCGGGCGCGCGAAGGCTTCATCATAGGGCGCGGGCAAGCGCGATCAGGGGGCAGCAGCTTCACTTCTGGCGTGCGCCACGAATCGCCCAGCTGGCGCATCTCCACCGCCCATCTTCAAGCAGCGCGCCTCACCTCGGCCATGGATTGGCGCGCACGGATCCATCTAATCTTGGCAGCCGGATTTTCTTCATCAAAGGCTCCAATTTCTCCTCCAATTTTTTCCAAACCCCATCCACCTTAGGATTGCCTATTTAAGCATTAAATTGGTGATTGTAAACAACTTTTGCCCGAATCAATACACTACTATTTCCCTAATATCCAAGGTTGTTTTCCTTAGGATTTTTCCTTAGTTTCTTGAACCAAGTGGAGAAGCCCTCCATTGCTAACCTAGCTTGGGTTGCTAGGATAGCTCTTAACATTTCCCTCACCTCTCCATTGGGAGTAGGAGTTGAGGACGAAAATCCCGGCTTACAGTGGTCGTTTTTTCTGTGGAAAAATCGTTCACTCGAGAGCTTAACCCGTAAGATCGTTCTACGAGTCCGCCAAGGGTATTTCTTTACTTTATTGCCATCACTTTGCACACAATATCCACCTTTATTTTCGGCTCCATCTTCACACACTCACTTTAATTTATTTGTCATTTATTTCTTCTATTTTGCATTCTTGTCATTTCAGCCACTTTCTCTTCTCTTCATCCATTTTCTTTTATTTTTCTTCATTTCTCATGCCATCATTTAGCATATATTAATCGGCCATTTCATCATCCTTCATCCTTTTATTTCCTTGCATTTTATTTTATCATTTTTTTCTCTTTATCTTAGAGTTTTGCATCACACTTGCACCGAGCACATTTCTTATCTTTTGTGGGTTGTACACGGATCCTTTTTCTAAGGGCTCCCGTGTCAATTCTTTTCATTTATTTCTTGCATTAGTTTTTATCATAAGTTTTATTTCAAGAGGGGTTTATTTAAAACCTGAAAGACTCTTATGTTTTAGTAGTTGAAGTTGAATAGAAATTTGAGGTTTTCCTCTCCAAAGTCGAGTGCTTTCTTTTCGAAGCTTTTGCACAGCCATCCTCCTTCTCGATTGATTTTTTTGAATTATTTTTCATATTGTGAGTACAGTGGAGATTCATAATTGGTGCATATCGTTCTACTTATTAGTTGAAGGTAGAGTTTAACACAAGGGTGTACGAACTCTCAACCTACCTCGTTGGAGCCCACCTTCCATATTAGAAGACAAGGTCGAAAGGTGCCTCCTTTTTGCACTTTCTCGAAACAAACCAAGGTTTTTCAATTTTTTTCGCTTTGATTTTTGCGTCACTAGGGGACGTGGTGGCTCAAGTGTACTTGGTGACTTTGAAGAATTTTGACAGTCATGCTCTTATTCGTGATGACTTGGAGCAAACTCTTTTTCCATTAGATACTTCATTAATTTTTCCATGTACAAACTTCAACCTCGTCATCCAATCTTCTCATTCTTTGCAGATTTTTCAACCATAAACTGGCGTACTCAATAAGACTCAAAGATGCTAGTTTGATTTTTCCTTTCTCCGAAAAATCATGATATTTAAACAACCCCTCTACCCTATCCAAGACCACTAAAAAATGGCATTGAGATATCACTAGGACTCACAATGTCAAGGTGGCTACTTGAAGCTCTTCCGTTCGGTCTTTCATCACCGGTATCACCTCTTTCACTATCTTTAAAGTCTTTGGTCTTTCTACTTGGGGGTTCGGCTCTTCTCCTCCGTAAAGGTTCTTGAGGTTCTCTTAAACACTCACTTCTCATTTCCAAGAACCATTGATGTATATCCTCAAACTTGCGGTTACACTCGTTTATTTGTCTTTGCCAACTAGACTCACCAATAACCGGTTGAGGTGTCTCGATTGGTTGAACCTTTGAGTACCTATTTCGGTTATAGGGGGCTCTACTTCTTGTTATCATCTTAATAATCTAACCTAGTTCTAATGCTATAAAACACAAAAATTCCACCACAAATTTCAAAGATTGAAAACAACAAACAAAAATGGCTCTCGGTCGCACACAATATTTCCAATTAATTTACAAGGCTTAGATAGGTTAAAGCTCAATGAACTAATCCAAATTGTAGGCCAAATATCACAGCAGAGACAATACAAGAACACACTATAGATTGGCCTTAAAACTTTTAAGTAAAAACAACACAAACTAACAACCAATGTTCCTCGGATTTACAAAAATTTCTTGGCCGAAAGAGACTCCATTTTCAGCAATATAATTGTTGCGAAAAATTCTACTCAAGTGAACATGTCGCAAAAGTAATAAAGTGTATAAATACGAGTCGAACCCACGAGGACTAGTTTCACTAATTATCAAATAAAATTAATCCTAATTTATAATGAATATAGAACTTTGGTGATTTGGATTTAATAAAGCACACAACAATTAATGTAAATAAATTGCAGAAATTAAATGAGTTTGAGAAAATAATGAGAAAACTCTAGGGTTTCCGATTTCACCTAAATTAATCCTATTTAGTTTTCTTAATCCGAATCATTAATTTCTATTTCTATGTGTTGACGGCAATTTCACACAAAAATATTCATCAATCTCTCTTGAGCAATGACAAACTTATTCAATTAACGAATTATTACCTCTCGGTCTCTAATCTTGAGAATTAATTGAATACATTAAAAACAAGAAATTGTATTACCACATAAACGCATTAGCTATCTCTAGTCTAACATCCTTTTCATGGTAATTTATTCAGTGCTCGATTATTTTGCAACTCTCGTATCTTAAAATAATCCTATAAACATGCTTTTGGTGATCAGACAATCGCAGGCATTAAGAACAGAATAAATTACTCAACACAATCTTGAAACAGAAAATCAATAATTTGAATTAAAAGAAAACTTAAATAGTCATAATTCGGCTACATCGTAGCCCTAGAAAAGAAAGTTAGTTCATGATGAAATAAAGGAAAACATGCAGATGAATAAAAACAATCATAGTTTTCAAGAAGAAAAGAAAGAAAAGAACAAAGAACAAAGCAAAACTCGGTGTCTTCTGTCGTCGGCCAGAAACTCTTCTTCTCTCCGTCTATTTTCTTCTTTTCTGCTTAGGTTAACTTAAATATAAACTCTTTCAATCTTACGCGTCCATCAGCAAACTCAATGGCTGAGATTAAAACATCTGCATCTTTTAAAATAGCCGATCGATCGTGAGGAGTGTAACCGATCGAACGGCTAAGCCTCTGCTTGGTTTCTAAATTTCACATTAACCGATCGATCATGAGGCGTTTTGTGATCGATCGCAAACTCTTCTATTTCTTTCTTCATTTCTGAGTTCAATTGCCTAACATGCTGTGCTCGATCGCCAACTTCTCTTTATTTTTCTTCATTTTTGCGTTCCATCGCCTAACATGCTGTGCTCGATCGCCAACTTCTCTGTATTTTTCTTCATTTATGCGTTCCATCGTCTGCAAGTCTGCGATCGAACGCAGACTTTTTGTTTCCTTTCTTTTCTTCTTTTCAAAACCTATAATTTCTCAATTCTCTACACACTTGCACCACAATTATTAGTATCATTCATATGCTTGACTAAAGCATATCAAATCAAGTATACAAAGATACAATTAAGTGTGTAAAATACACACTTATCACACTCCCAAACTTGAATGAAAGCTTGTCCTCAAGCAAATGAAACTAAACAAAAGAAATTCGCAACAGATATATAATTCAATCCTATATATTAATGCACAATACACAATACTGGTAAGCAATCCTCATCAAAGTTTTTGGTAAATCGTCTCAGCTTGAACAATTCATACTAAAAGCTACCAAGATTAATACTCAGCAAAAGAATTACTCATATTAGCTCATTGACCGTCGCTTACTTCGAAATCCTCGTGTGTGTGTGCGTGTTCATTCTCATTTTCTTCTAACTATTGAGTCAACTAATATAGCTACGGAAAAGGGATACACTGATAATACACTTGGGATCACTCCATACACTCCAATCCTTCATCAGCTTTGCCCAACATCCAACTAATAGCTAATATTCATAAATTAAAACAAAAGTCAATAGGTCTTTACAAGCTTGTAATGAAAGGTCGGGTTAAAAGGTAGGAATTATATAGAATCAAGCGAATACCCAGAGCACCACTCATTTCGCCTTATTTCACCCACTCAAAACTTTCTTCTATTCACTGACTCGCTCATTAAAAAAAAAAAAAAAAAAAAAAAAAAAAAAAAAAAAAAAAAAAAAAAAAAAAAAAAAAAAAAAAAAAAAAAAAAAAAAAAAAAAAAAAAAAAAAAAAAAAAAAAAAAAAAAAAAAAAAAAAAAAAAAAAAAAAAAAAAAAAAAAAAAAAAAAAAAAAAAAAAAAAAAAAAAAAAAAAAAAAAAAAAAAAAAAAAAAAAAAAAAAAAAAAAAAAAAAAAAAAAAAAAAAAAAAAAAAAAAAAAAAAAAAAAAAAAAAAAAAAAAAAAAAAAAAAAAAAAAAAAAAAAAAAAAAAAAAAAAAAAAAAAAAAAAAAAAAAAAAAAAAAAAAAAAAAAAAAAAAAAAAAAAAAAAAAAAAAAAAAAAAAAAAAAAAAAAAAAAAAAAAAAAAAAAAAAAAAAAAAAAAAAAAAAAAAAAAAAAAAAAAAAAAAAAAAAAAAAAAAAAAAAAAAAAAAAAAAAAAAAAAAAAAAAAAAAAAAAAAAAAAAAAAAAAAAAAAAAAAATTAAACTCAATCAAACTTTCTTTTAATCGCTCACCCCCAAACTTACTTCACTCAACATCACCCAGCTCAACTCCTTTGTCATTATTACAACACAAAATCAGTACAAACATAATACTTCAGAGAATAAAAACTTGAATGAAAGCTAAATTGTTCCAAAGTTGCTCTTTTTTTTTTTAACACTTGACAAATAATGTACATACAACAACGACATGATGCTGTAAGAAGACACAAATGACAAAGGAATAAAGAATTTCATCAGCTCTTTTTTTTTTTTTTTACTTTCCCCTAAATAGTTCAATATCCTCGTGCTCATTAAATAAGGTAGGAGAAATATATATGAGGCTGGGCTAAGTTACAGGTGACAATTGAATGGTAAATAATCGGTTCAACATGGGTGACTAAGGGTGTCATTAAATGACATAACATGGTAGGCTCAGAAAGCTCAATCGATCCAAAAATGGCCTAAATCATTCTCTTATTTCTAACAAATTTCAATTAGCATTCGAGGATATTGGGCAAAATCAAGAAAGATGTTCCTCACTATGCTCTCATTAACATTTTATTTGGCTGGAGCTTCACTCCCTCACACTGTTTAGGCTTCGATATATATAGACTACATGAGTATGACACCAATAGATAGAATCAAACAAAAATGAAAGTGTGCTCATGGTTTGAGTCTAACAAAGTAAATTCAAGTCAATGTAAACTAATACGAAAACACTTTTACTCAACATTTGTCAATGAGCTCAAGCGTAAATTGATTCAAAATTGCAATCATCGACACCTAAACCAAGATTTCAGAGTACAAACCAAAATATAGTAAAGTGAACCAACATATAGCAAAGTGTGCTAAGTACCCCCAAATTTAAAATAAGCATTGTCCTCAATGTAAAAAAATAGAAACACAGAAAGGGAAAATATCGTACCTTAGGAAGCGCCAGGCAAATCAGCATTCTCATTCTCGTGGGAAGAGTCAGACGGCTGGAGTAAATGTGTCGGATAAGTAGGAAAAGGTGGAGTCGAGTGTGTTGAGTAGCCATGATGAGCATTGAACGCGTCTATATACTGTGCCATGAATTGGGAATGCTCAAGCTGGCGGGATTGGAGATTCACCAAACGAGTATTGAGGGCGGTAAACTGCCGCTCTTGTTGGATAATGAGACCCTCCACTATACGCCCCACTTCATCAATGGTAAATGGACGGTGACTGTCGCGCCGTAAACGAGGCAAAGGCCGTGGTGCAGGAGGGATGGCGGCATTAGCATCTATTCCATCAAATCCCAAACCATTGTCCCGAGAATCACCATGGGGCCAAGTCGCGATTCAGGAAATATTGGTGGAACTATAAACCAGTTGTTGGATCCAATGCTCGCCATTGGAGCTCATGGGAACGTTGGCTGCAGAGCATAAATGGGTAATAAGGACCAGATGAACATGGCCAGCAGTGATAGGGCCCTTGCAGTAGGTCATAATATTTTTGTGGATGATGTGGCCAACATTGATGGATCGGCCAGTTAATATGCAATACAGCAGTACGGCACGATCTCTGGTGGATTTCTGTGATGTCGGCATGAGATTACCGCGGCTGAACCGACACCACGCTTGAGCATATCGATTTAGACAACTGGTCAATAAATGCAGAGGTGAAGTCCGGTCCATAGTTGAATATATCCAGGTAGAGTCGCGATGCCCCATCGCGCGTAGGATGGACTCATAATCGGGCCCTTCCGTCATCAACGTGTGGAATTCATCTGCTGGTAAATTAGGGAAACCGAACTTGACATTAATGGCAGCAGCCGAAAAGTCGATGACCTTGTTACGCACTCTGACGGGGCCGACGCCTTGAGTGGCTTTAAGATTTGCATAGAATTCTCGGACGACGCTCACATTAGCATCACCTCCTAAACAGCCACGGGCTCCCAATTGCGCTGTTGAAGCATGCCTACAATGTCGCCATCTAGTGGTCCAGGTTGAAATTGAATTTCACATATCATTGCCTTATCCTTAGTCATAAATTCTCGGAAAAAATTTTCGGCTTCAGCATTGATGAAGGAGTGGTGGATGGCACTAGAGGAGGTTGAGCTGGACGACGCTTGTTTCCATTTGGGAGGCATCGTGGAATGCACAGGTCACCTAGGAAGGAGTTGTTGCACACCAAATACTAAACAATGAACCAAGAATAAAAACTGACAAGTTATTAGTCACGCAAGAGAAATGCTAACGCACAAAATAGAAGACAAAATTATGCTGTACAACAATCAGCAATTCTCACAAGCAAATGATCAAACACTTGGTGTGCATTAGTGACAAAATCCCCTGTACATTGAGGTTAGACTCTAAAGAACCCGCAAAATGAAAACAGACCCAAATGTCAAGGAAACAGCAATAGCAACTACAGAGAACAGCCGCAAAAAACTCGGAATATAGAATTACAAAACAAGTTCAATGACACACAACAATAGATTAAAAAATCGGATCAACATTTGGCAGGGAGAGAGTGTCAAGTTGAGGGAGAGACATACTGGAGCTTCGGCAAGAGGGGGGTCGTCTGGACTGAACGTCGGCGAAGGAGAGAACGGAAAATGCTAGAGTAGTCGGTGAAGGGAAGCAGCCAAGAGAGAGTCGGGTTTCGTAATTGGTCGCAGGATGAAAGCCGATCGCTCGGTTTTCATGCTGTTTAATAGTTAGGGCTTTTGCTTTTTTTTTTTTCAGAAATAAAAATAAATTCGAAATATGCTAAAACTTAAAACGCAAATGCTGATAAAAAAATAAAACTTAAAATAAAAAAAAATAATAAAAATAGAAAAGCATAGGAAAAATAAAACATAACAGTAAAAATAAATAAAAAAAAGACAAATAAATAATAAAATAAATAAATTGGTTACCTCCCACCAAGTGCTTGTTTTAACGTCATCAGCTTGACGTAGGGTGAACTTTACTCGTCGGGTGTGAGGTGAGCGACAGATAGGTTCACTCTCAATAATACCACTAAAATACGGCTTAACTCTTTGACCATTAACCTTGAATGTCCCTTCGTCTGATCCACGTAACTCAACTGCACCATGAGAAAAGACTTGAACCACTGTAAACGGGCTTGACCATCTTGATTTCAGCTTTCCTGGGAAAAGTTTTAGACGTGAATTAAATAATAACACCTGCTGGTCCACCAATAGCTCTTTCTTCATAATATGCTTGTCATGCCACACTTTTGTTTTCTCCTTGTAAATCTTGAAATTTTCATATGCATTAGTGCGTAATTCATTGAGTTCATTAATTTGGAGAAAGCGTTTGTGGCCCGTGGATGTAAAGTCAAAATTTAATCTCTTCATAGCCCACCAAGCACGGTGCTCAAGTTCGACGGGTAAGTGACATGCTTTACCAAAGACCTAACCGATATGGGGACATTCCCAATGGAGTTTTGAAGGCGGTTCGATAAGTCCACAGTGCATCATCCAACTTAGTGCCCAATCTTTACATGAATTGCTCACTGTCTTTTCCAGGATAATCTTAACTTCTCGATTGGAGACTTCTGCTTGACCGTTCGATTGGGGGTGATACCCCAATGTCTTTCGATGTTTGACGCCATATTTTAAAAGTAGTGATGCAAATGGTTTGTTACAGAAACTGAGTACCTTCATCATTAATGATTGCGCGTGGCGTGCCGAAACGGGTGAATATGTTCTTATGCAAAAATCTCAACACCACTTTGCTGTCATTAGTTGGTGTAGCTATAGCCTCGACCCATTTTGAAACGTAATCCACAGCAAGAAGTATGTATTTGTTGTTAAATGAGGGTGGAAACGGGCCCATAAAATCAATCCCCCATACGTCGAATAGTTCAACTTCAAGGATGTTTGTCAAAGGCATTTCATTCTGGCGGGATATATTACCCGTACGTTGACAACGATCACATGTGGTAACAAAGGAATGTGCATCTTTAAATAGAGATGGCCAATAGAACCCACATTGAAGTACTTTTGTTGCTGTTCGATTTCCTCCAAAATGACCACCACATTCAAGAGTGTGGCAATGTGTCAAAACTGATAACATCTCATCTTCGGAGATACAACGCCTTATTACTTGATCAGTGCAATGTTTATAAAGGATTGGTTCTTCCCAATAATATCGCTTCACATCGGAGAAGAATTTCTTCTTTTGATGAAAAGATAGCTCCGGTGGCATAACCTGGCAAGCAAGATAACT
The DNA here is from genome assembly GCA_022432975.1 of Begonia masoniana. NCBI lineage: Eukaryota > Viridiplantae > Streptophyta > Magnoliopsida > Cucurbitales > Begoniaceae > Begonia > Begonia masoniana. The sequence continues at coordinate 22,452,103 of CM039505.1, read as the reverse complement.
GACATAATTTGCATACCACGGTAATTCAAAAATTGCAAGGAGTTTTTCATCTGAAAAATCATCCTCTATGTGCGCCTCACTATCTTGCACATGGGCTCAAGTTTCTAAACGTGAGAGATGATCCGCAACAAGATTGTCCGTTCCCTTTTTATCCTTAATTTCAATGTCAAATTCTTGTAATAATAATACCCAACGAATAAGGCGGGGTTTTGCATCTTTCTTCTGCATAAGATACTTTATTGCGGAATGATCAGTGAAGACAACGACCTTATTAACAATGACGTACGACCGAAACTTTTCAAATGCAAAAACAACGGCTAGGAATTCTTTTTCAGTGGTTGCATGATTAAGCTGAGCATCGTTAAGAGTGTGACTCGCATAATAGATGGTCCGAAAAATTTTATCTTTCCTCTGGCCCAAAACTGCCCCTACTGCAAAATCACTCGTGTCACTCATGATCTCGAAAGGTAATTCCCAATCGGGGGCCACAATAACTGGTGCCGTGACAAGCTTTGCCTTTAATACATTAAATGCGTCTAAACACTCGGCCGTAAATATGAATGACACTCCTTTTTCAAGCAAGTTACACAGCGGCTTAGTGATCTTGGAGAAATCTTTTATAAAGCAGCGGTAAAAGCCCGCATGCCCAAGAAAACTTCACACTCCTTTAACCGTAGTAGGCGGTGGTAATTTTCAATTGCAACTATTTTTGCACGGTCAACCTCGATGCCTTCAGCTGAAATCCGATGTCCTAAACATGATGCCTTCTTTTACCATAAAGTGACACTTTTCCCAATTCAGGACCAAATTTGTTTCTACACATCGGGCTAGCACTTCGGATAAATTTTCTAAACATGTATCAAATGATGACCCAAATACTGAAAAATCATCCATGAAGACTTCAATGTAACGTTCAACCATATCTGAAAAAATTGCCATCATACATCGTTGGAATGTAGTTGGAGCATTGAACAATCCAAAAGGCATCTGGCGAAATACAAACGTGCCATATGGGCAAGTGAAAGTAGTCTTTTCTTGATCTTCTGGCGCAATAACGATTTGGTTATATCCCGAGTAACCATCAAGAAAACAATAATACGAATGTCCGGAGAGCCTATCAAGCATTTGGTCGATGAATGCTAAAGGAAAATGGTCCTTCCGTGTGGCTTTGTTCAATTTTCGATAATCCATGCAAATTCGCCACCCTGTAACAGTTCTAGATGGTATGAGCTCATTCTTATCATTCGTGATCACTGTCATCCCACTCTTCTTTGGCACACACTGTACTGGGCTCACTCAGGAGCTATCTGATATCGGATAAATAATGCCAGCGTCTAACCATTTCAGTACTTCTTTTCGCACTACTTCTTTCATTGTGGGATTTAAACGTTGTTGATGTTCAACCGACGGTCGATGGTCGTCCTCCATTAAAATGCGATGAACACAGAATGAGGAACTAATTCCTTTGATGTCTGAGAGAGTCCATCCAATAGCAACCTTATAAGTCCGAAGTATTCGTAACAATTTGTCTTCTTCCGCTATGGATAAATCAGCCGAAATAATCACTGGGAGAGTAGAATTTTCACCAATGTATGCATAACACAGATGCGATGGTAAAGTCTTAAGCTCAAGAGCTGGCAGACTTTCAATAGACGGAAGATCCTGAAGTGGTGATTCCCCTAAACTCTCAAAGTACTTTCTTCGGTTTGGCTCGAAAGAATCCATCCACAGAACATAGTCTTGTACATCTGATGAATCATTAAGACAAAATTCATGATTAAATAAACATGCTTCCAGAGAGTCACGTGGTCGAAGTGAAGCTTCCATTATCACGGTGTCAAAATAGTCCACTCGAAACACATCATCACTAGCTTTCGGGTATGTCATTGAATTGAATACGTTGAATGTCACTTCTTCATCTTGCACCCACAATTTAAGTTCTCCTCTTTGCACATCAATCAAAGCACCGCCTGTTGCTAGAAATGGGCGACCCAAAATAATAGGGATATCTCGGTCTTCTTCCATATCCAGAACTACAAAATCAGCAGGAAAAATGAATTTGTCGATTTTGACTAGAACATCCTCAATCACTCCACGTGGATGTTTAATAGAACGATCTGCCATTTGTAAAATCACTGTAACACCCAACAATTTCGGACAGGTGATTTTCTTAACCATTTTAATTGTCACCCTTTTATTGACCTTTATGATTTTAAATTTAGTGCCAAGACTTATTTATTACAAGTTGAGTGAAACTAGGTTGGGTGGCAAGTTTGTAATTAAGGTGGATTTTAATTGGTATAAATAGGTTATGAGAATTCTTAAACCTCATTAAAACCTCACTGTAGCCGACATTTCCTCTCTCAGCGATTCCCTTCCTTCCAGAGCTCCCTATCTACCAGCTATTCTTTCGCCGGCGACCAGTTCTTCAGCCTCCATTTCGACAATCCACGCTCTAGGTAAGACTTAGACAATTTAGTTACTGGGTAGTTACTTTGAGCTCTATCTTCAACTAGAACTTGAGGTTTCGGATTCTTCACTAACAGAGTAATGGTAGTGACAATCATGATCTGTGTTTAGTAATGACATTTCCGATTCGATTCTGGACATTAAGATAACAGACCGTGTTTAGTTGTTAGACTTAATCCGGTTATTTAGGTTCTGGAAGTTTAATTTGTACACACTAGGCACTCGACTAGGAAGATTTAGAAATATTTATGTTAGATACTAGGATGACTTTTAGTTAGGATTTTGATTTAACACTGTAATTGTGAAATGTTTCTAGGTGAAGAAGTTTGAAGAGAAGTGCTTAAGTTGCTAAGGAAACCAGGTAAGTGAGTGAGTAAGATTTCTGGCCATTAAGGCCCTACATCACAAGGGTACTAGGTAGAAGTTGTCTATGATGTTTAAAGGTTATCTGTGCTATTGTCTGTTTGGTTATGATACTCGAGTTGATGTTATGATCCTTTGATGAATGAATGGCTTGTTTAGTAGTCTGATGAACTAAGATTTTACTCATGCTCACTGCATCATTAATATTTCTCAAGCATATGAAAATGTTTTAAGTGCATGATTTCTCCCATGAATAAGATATGAAGATGAAACTTATGCAACAAGGATTAAGAGAGGGTTGGGGGTGGTTTGGCGTATGTCACTGTCCAAAAGGAGGACCATGAATACGACCCGCAAAGGACTATGTACACTCTCACTGTCAACCCCCTTTTCGGCACAAATCCTCCCTTAATCCATATGATGAAAACGATGAACATGAACAAGAACAAGAACACGAAAAGATCATGAACATGTGTTTCTTTAATTTGTGCATTCATGCATACATGTTAGCATTGCACTCCTTACTAAGCATTAGGCTTATAGTTTAAACCTTATGATGTAGGTGAAGAACTACCAGGTTAGGATTTCAAGTCTAATGAGGATGTTTAAGGCTGGTTGCTGGAAGGAATTCAGGCTGTCAGTGAGTGGCTGGAAAGGCAATTTCAACTCTTGGTCACTACTTTTATCATATTAGTAAGGTTATGAATACTGAGGTCTATGTAGGATGCTTTCTTTAAACAATGACTACTGGAACCTGACTGATTAACTTCTGAGTTTGAGAATGATCGTGAAATGATAGAATGATCTGTTTTGTTAGAGTCTCTTGCTACACGTATTTTAGATGAGATTATGGTTCAACTGTGTGTTAGTTTATTCAGTCATGTTGAAGTTGGCAAAAGTCTGAAAGTTTCCTGTCCATCGGATGATGGCTTCCATCAGATGGTGTTTTCCATCGGATAATGTCTTCCATCAGATGATGTCTTCTATCGGGTGATGTCTTCCATCGGATGATGTTTTCCATCGGATAATGTCTTCCATCGGATGATGTCTTCTATCGGATGATGTCTTCCATCGGATGATGTTTTCCATCGGATAATGTCTTCTATCGGAATGAGGTTTAATGAGTCACGTGATGTGCATGTGTCAATCGGTAGATGTAGGTTTTTCCATTATCGGTAGGAGTATGTATTAAGTCTTGTCATTTTGTGATCGGATGAAGTTTGATGAGTCACAGTGATGTGCATGTGTCAATTGGTAGAAGCCGATATTTAGTCTTGTCGTTTTGTGATCGGATGAAGTTTGATGAGTCACGTAATGTGCATGTGTCAATCGGTAGAGGCCGATATTAAGCCTTGTCGTTTTGGTGATCGGATGAAGTTTAATGAATCACGTGGGATGCATGTGCCAATCGATAGGAGTGTGCACCATGCTTTTTCGTTTTGCGATCGGAAGATGTCCTTGAGTTTCCAATTCCCTTCGGCCAAATGTCTTAACGTTTTGTCTGATTATGAACATTGTCTACTTATTGAGTTTTCCGCTGTAGAGTCGAGGATTAGAGATAAGAATTATCATCACTGAGAGGAAATTTAAAATTTTCAGTAATTTTTCTTAGTTCGGTTCAATGTTTTGGGTAGCAACCCGGGTCTGGAAGACTCGGGGCGTTACAATCACTCTCGTAGGTTTTGCTTCGCCAAGACCCAGTTTTTAAAAAATAGATAAAGGCATTAAATTGATACTCGCCCCCATATCACATAATGCTCGTTCAAAGATAGAGTCCCCAATAGTGCATGGAACAGTAAAACTTCCCGGATCTTTTAATTTCTTTGGGAGCTTTCGTTGAATAATAGCGCTACACTCTTCGGTCAAAGCAATTGTGCCACATTCGTCAATCTTGCGTTTGTGAGACAAGATTTCTTTTAGAAATTTTGCATAAGTAGGCATTTTCTCTAGAGCCTCGGCAAATGGAATGTTGATGTGCAGTTGCTTAAACATTTCCAAGAATTTCCCAAACTTCTTGTCAGTCTTAACTGTCTTTAAACGTTGGGGAAATGGGACCTATGGTGTAATTACCTTCAGTGGTGGTGGTGGATCCTTCTGTAGCAGATTAGCTTTACTATCACCTGGAGAAGACGCTGTGGACTCTTTACTGTCACTGTCAATTATTCTTTGAGTTGCTTGCCCAGAATTATCAATGACCATCCCGCTTCTAAGAGTGATTGCGTTGCACTGATCTCTTGGATTTATTTCTGTAGAACTTGGTAGAGCACCTTGAGGTCGTCCAGTTAGAACGTTAGCTATTTGGCCAACTTGTGTTTCTAAGCTTCGGATTTGAGCAGATTGATTCTGCAAAGTCGTCCGTGTCTCCGCCATGAACTTATTAGTGTGCTCACCCATTTTGGCGATTATATCCTCAAGATTTGGCTTTCTGTCTTGGTATGGTGGATTTTGTTGAGAAGTTTGCAGCATCTGTACTACATTATTCTGATTTTTCCATGAGAAATTGGGATGATTATTGCGCGCCCCTGTATACTAATTATTGGAATTTTGAAAATTCGGTCTATTGTAATTCCCAACAAAGTTTGCTTGATCTGACAGAATACTTGCCATTTGATTTCCTTCTTGACATTCTTCACTCGCATGCGGGCCTTGGCACCATTGGCAAACCCCTATTGGAGAATAAATCGAGTTGACCGGAGCTTGGTTATTCTGTAAATGCTTAGTTAGAGAAGCAATTTGAGCAGTCAAAGCCTTTACTGCATCCATCTCAGGAGTACCAGGTTGCTTTTTCAAAATTTTCCGCTCGACAGGGCATTGATCATTATTTAATGCTAACTCCTCCAATAAAGTAAATGCTTTTAATTCTATCTTTTGGAGAAGTGAACCACCGGAAGCTGCATTAACCAGAGTCCTTGTAGAAGCTGATAAACCAATAAAAAATGTCTGGATTTGCATCCAACGAGGCAAACCATGTTGTGGGCACTTCCGTAATAATTCCTTGAAACGAGCCCAACTCTCATATAGTGTTTCTCCATCAATTTGGCTGAAATTAACGATCTCATTTCAATACTTCGCAGTCTTCTCAAAAGTAAAAAATTTAGCAAGAAACTGCTAACATAACTCAGCCCATGTTGTAATAGAATCAGCCGGCAATGAATTTAACCAACTTTTTGCTCGATCTCGTAACGAGAATGGAAATAATCGTAACTTAACAGCATCATCAGAGACATTATGCAATTTGAAAGCATCGCACACCTCTACAAAGTTGGCAATATGATCATTCGGATCCTCAGATGGCAAACCGCTAAATCGTGACTGCTGAATCATATGTATGGTCCCTGGCTTGATCTCAAAATTATGACCCGTAATCGCTGGTTTACGAATTGCTAATTGAACAACGACCACAGATGGCAGCACATAATCTAATAATGTCAGTGTCTCAACTTCTTCAACCGGAACAGGATCCATAGCTGTTGTCCTCTTTTCCTTTCGATTTTTACGATAGGTCAGTTTAATTTCTGGATCAATAGAAACTAGGTTGACAGTACTGTGTTTTTGCATACGCCTGAAAAGAAATAAAATAAAATAAAATAAACTGAATTCAAATATAAACTAGAATTAATGAATCTAATAATAGCAGAAAAATAGTCCCCGGCAACGGCGCCAAAAACTTGTTGCGAAAAATCATACGCAAGTGAACGTGTCGCAAAAGTAATAAAGTGTATAAATACGAGTCGAAACCACGAGGACTAGTTTCACTAATTATCAAAATAAATAAAATAAAATAAAATAAAATAAAATAAAATAAAATAAAATAAAATAAAATAAAATAAAATAAAATAAAATAAAATAAAATAAAATAAAATAAAATAAAATAAAATAAAATAAAATAAAATAAAATAAAATAAAATAAAATAAAATAAAATAAAATAAAATAAAATAAAATAAAATAAAATAAAATAAAATAAAATAAAATAAAATAAAATAAAATAAAATAAAATAAAATAAAATAAAATAAAATAAAATAAAATAAAATAAAATAAAATAAAATAAAATAAAATAAAATAAAATAAAATAAAATAAAATAAAATAAAATAAAATAAAATAAAATAAAATAAAATAAAATAAAATAAAATAAAATAAAATAAAATAAAATAAAATAAAATAAAATAAAATAAAATAAAATAAAATAAAATAAAATAAAATAAAATAAAATAAAATAAAATAAAATAAAATAAAATAAAATAAAATAAAATAAAATAAAATAAAATATGTGGCGAAAAATCTACGCAAGTGAACGTGTCGCAAAGTACATAAAGTGTATAAATACGAGTCGAAACACGAGGACTAGTTTCACTAATTATCAAATAAAATTAATCCTAATTTATAATGAATATAGAACTTTGGTGATTTAGATTTAATAAAGCACTAAACAATAAATGTAAATAAATTGCAGAAATTAAATGAGTTTGAGAAAATAATGAGAAAACTTTAGGGTTTCTGATTTCACCTAAATTAATCCTATTTAGTTTTCCTAATTCGAATCATTAATTTCTATTTCTATGTGTTGATGGCAATTCACAAAATATTCATCAATCTCTCTCGAGCAATGACAAACTTATTCAATTAACGAATTATTACCTCTCGGTCTCTAATCTTGAGAATTTAATTGCTAATTAGAATAATTAAAAAACAAGAAATTGTATTACAACATAAACGCATTAGCTATCTCTAGTCTAACATCCTTTTCATGGTAATTTATTCAGTGCTCGATTATTTGCAACTCTCGTATCTTAAATAATTCTATAAACATGCTTTGGTGATCAGACAATCGCAGGCATTAAGAACAGAATAATTACTCAACACAATCTTGAAACAGAAAATCAATAATTTGAATTAAAAGAAAACTTAAATAGTCATAATTCGGCTACATCGTAGCCCTAGAAAAGAAAGTTAGTTCATGATGAAATAAAGGAAAACATGCAGATGAATAAAAACAATCATAGTTTTCAAGAAGAAAAGAAAGAAAAGAACAAAGAACAAAGCAAAACTCGGTGTCTTCTGTCGTCGGCCAGAAACTCTTCTTCTCTCCGTCTATTTTCTTCTTTTCTGCTTAGGTTAACTTAAATATAAACTCTTTCAATCTTACGCATCCATCAGCAAACTCAATGGCTGAGAGTAAAACATTTGCATCTTTTAAAATAGCCGATCGATCGTGAGGAGTGTAACCGATCGAACGGCTAAGCCTCTGCTTGGTTTCTAAATTTCACATTAACCGATCGATCATGAGGCGTTCTGTGATCGATTGCAAACTCTTCTATTTCTTTCTTCATTTATGAGTTCAATTGCCTAACATGCTGTGCTCGATCGCCAACTTCTCTTTATTTTTCTTCATTTTTGCGTTCCATCGCCTAACATGCTGCGCTCGATCGCCAACTTCTCTGTATTTTTCTTCATTTATGCGTTCCATCGTCTGCAAGTCTGCGATCGAACGCAAACTTTTCGTTTCCTTTCTTTTCTTCTTTTCGAAACCTATAATTTCTCAATTCTCTACACACTTGCACCACAATTATTAGTATCATTCATATGCTTGACTAAAGCATATCAAATCAAGTATACAAAGATACAATATAGCGTGTAAAATACACACTTATCAATAATCACCAATAACACATCAAACAACATGCCAGATAAAACCTAAATAATAATGCAGGACAATATAGCATACCAATGCGAAGCACCATGGACAATAAAACAGAACAAAGGACACTAGAGAACATAAACAAAACATGAAAAAGAAATAGAACATCTCAGCAAAAATCACAACGGAAGCACTCTGTGCTCTGATATCAAATGACGCAAAAACAAACCTGCAAATGACAAGAAAATCCAGAATATTGCGCAAAGGTTCGATGCTCTCAGGTTTAACTGAAAACACCCCAAATTCCAGGATTATACCTCTTAGAAACTAGGTCCAGATGAGTCAAAAATTAGGTGAGAAGACTTACCTGCTGGCCCGAGAGGCAACAACAGCACCTTCAGGTAATGAGTCCTTTGTAAACGAAGGGCTACTTCAGCAACCAAGCGAGGTTTTCCACCCTTCTTCCATTTTCCAATCCCTTGAATGATTGGAGAGAAGGATGGTGAATAAGAGTAAGCAAGAAGCCCAGAACTTGGCAGACAATGGCGATAACCCGATCGAATATAACACACCAACGAGAAATTGAGGGAAAACGTTTGAAGAATGCTTTGTATTTTGGAAGAAAACTTCACTATATTTGGTTTGTCAATTTTTTTTTCACAATACCACCACAATGGAGAGAATGGTTGTACAAAAAAGTAGCTGTTGGGGCTTTGGTGTCTCGACTGCGGTCATCTGCACTAGAACGGGTCTCGGCCAGATGAGTGCCAACCCTTAGCTATCCATTTGTGCTCGCCCATTCACGCACCTTTCACAAGAAAACATTAGTGCGTGCACGCTACTATAGGCTAGGTCTCCTTCCACGTGTGCTAATTGGTTGTGCGCGCCAGTTGCTACTACTACAGCTGCTGCTGGTGCTCTCGGCTGAATCTTCTTCCACGCGTGCCACTTGGTCAAGCTTTCCTTGCACGCACCAATCGACTAGTCACTCCTTTCTCTTGCGCCAAACCTTGGTCACCCGAGTGGTACTAAGGACTAACTAGGCAAGCATGCTATCAAAACAAGGCTAAAGTTTGCCACAAAAATACAAAAGAAAGATAATGTTTTTTTACACAAATTTGTCATAAGGAGGACAAACTCCTTCAAAAATGAGGCGAAGTGTGCTTTCATGTTGGTGAGTGGCTTGATTCCTCCATGTCTTGAGTATTGGGACTTTAATCTCCTTAGCTCACAAAATTCACCGTCTACAAAAAGAACAAACAAGTTAGATGATAGGTTCGGCTGTGGGCTTGGACGAGGTCGGTGGTTGACAATCCATGGCACATCAAGTCTATTTTGATGACATTTTGGTATATAGCATGGATCGCAACCCACATTTGGATCATCTTAAAGTCTTATTTGATACTCTTAAATATGCCCAATTATATGGAAATCTCAAGAAGTTCTTTGTTGTGCAAAAGAGGGATCATTTTCTCGGTTTCATCATTACCAAAGAAGGCATGGAAGTGGATGAATCCAAAATTGAAGTTATAAAGGATTGGCATGACAAAGATTCTCAGAGGTAAGAAGCTTTCATGGTTTAACTTCATTTTATCGAAGATTTATTAAGGATTGTAGCTCGATTGTGTCTCCTTTGAACGATTGCACCAAGAAGGGAGTGGAATTTTGTTGGACTGAAGCTTGTCAACAAAGCTTTGAGTTAATCAAAGAGAAGTTTTTTCATGCCCCTATCCTTGTTGATACACCTCAACTTATGGACTGAGATGCAACACAAAAACAAGCAACAAATTAGTTCGGCCTAAATGCGGTTAAAATTGTAGAGGATAACTCACTTTGGCTGAAAATTTATGGTCGAAATACTGCAGGTCGTCAAAGCTCGATTTACTGCTCTGGTCAAGAACAGAATGTCAACTTTGGAGAGTCGTAACTCTCTTGTCTAAAAACGAAATGAAGTGATTCTTGTGGCAGATTAAATTTGTGGCTGTGAGAATTGTTGTGTATAAAAATAAGAGGATTAACCAATGGGATGGAAAACATATGGTTGAAGTCGTGCTATTGGTCCGAGCAGGTGATAAATGGCACCTGTCGGGATTTGGCTTCTTCTTTGAAGAAGAGGACTTCAACAAGCTTTGGATGAGAGCTTGTGCACCCTTGCTGGGGATGTCTACCCTTAAGAAATAAGTAGAGAAGGTTACAATAACAACAACAACAACCACCACCACTACACTCACAAAAAATTGTTGCTTGAACACTCACTACTCGCAGATGTTATTCACCGTGGGGAGGGTGGCGACTTGAGGCCAAAAGACTCCAAGGTTTGGGCAGCAAAATGCTCTTGTTTAAATACCAACACCATTCAGCTTTAGGTTTACAAAATGGTCAAAGAAGAAGACCACCAAAAGGAGGAGTACTCAGCAACCACAACAAGGCTGAGTACATGGATTGTCTTGCCATTTTTGGCAATGTTTTCCTCTCTCATAATGTCCCTTTATTTCAAGTTTCCCTCCCAAAATTCACAGCCAAAGGTGCCATTTCAAATGCACCAATGTTTGGCTCCCAAGTGTTCAAAGATAAACTAAAAGTTAAACAACTAACATTTAGCCAAATTAAGGAAGATAAATTCCTTCTTCTCATTTGTTGTGGCTGAGGATGTGTTCCATTGTTAGCAATTGGACTTTCCTCCTTCATCTCTTGAATGCAAACCTTCATCCTCAATTGGTTAGGGAAAGAATCACATCTCTTGATTCGAGCTTGGGGTGGCCGATGGTCGTTTCCTCCTTATAGCTTGGAGTGATCATGCGATTGCTTCTATGTTGACAATTTGGATGGCTCCTCTATGCCTCTAGTGTTTGGCTTTAGCTCCATTTAGCCTCCAAGATCATCACTTATAAAATGAGCAAACACGTTAGATAAAGGTTCGGCCATGAACTTGGCCCGTGATCGAATGATGGATCCTCTAGGCACATCACTTGTGCTACCCAATTTCAACAAAGTTTTTGAAGTAGAATGTGAGGCTTCCGGAATAGGGATTGGAGCATTGCTTATGCAAGAGGGTAAGCCACTCACCTATTTTAGTGAGAAGCTCAAGGGGGCTACTTTAAACTACTCTACGTATGACAAGGAGTTTCTAGTCGTCATTCGGGCCCTTGAAGTTTGGCAACATTATCTACTCCCGAAGGATTTTATTATCTACACCGATCACCAAACGCTTAAATACATCGAGAGCCAAGGAAGGCTAAATAGGAGACACACTAAATGGATGGAATTTCTCAAGCATTACCCCTACATAATCAATACAAGAAAAGGGAAACAAATGTGGTGGCCGATGCACTTTCTGGAAGACATGTCTTTCTAATCGAATTGAGTACTAGATTCTTGGGTTTTCACTCGATCAAGGGAGCTTACGAAGGAGACCAAGATTTTAGCCATGGGTATGAATTATGTAAGAACAAGACCTAGTGTGGCTATTATTTGATGGATGGATACCTCTTCAAAGGAGGAAAATTATGCATTCCATGTATAGGAATCTGAGAGTCTTTAATCAAAGAAGCTCACGCGGGGGCCAGCGTTAACAAGTCATTTTGGAGAAAAGAAGACTTGGGAAGCTCTTAAGGAACACTTTTATTGGCCAGATTTACTTAGAGATGTTCATAAGGTGGTGGAAAAATGCATAGTGTGCAAGAAGGCAAAGAGTCGTGTTCTTCCTCAAGGACTCTACTTACCTTTACCAGTTTCTAGTAACCCTTGGGAAGAGGTTAGCATGGACTTTGTCTTGGGGTTTCCTCACACACCTCGCAAAAGAATCAATCTTGGTGGTAGTAGACAAGTTTTCAAAGATGGCTCATTTCATAGCTTGTTTTAAGACAGATGAGTCTAGCAATATAGCCACACTATTCTTCAAAGAAGTGGTGCGCATGCACAGAATACCAAAGTCCATCGTGTTGGATATGAATACCAAAGTCCATCGTGTTGGATAGAGACACCAAATTTTTGAGTGTATTTTGGAAGACTTTATGGGACAAATTGGGCACCAAACTATTCTTTAGTACATCATTTTATCCCCAAATTGACGGACATACCAAGGCGGGGAATAGAATAATGAGTGCTTTGCTAAGGAGTATAGTGGGCAAGAAGCTCTCCGATTGGGACTTACAACTCCCACATATTGAATAATGACCCCTTTTAAGGTAGTATACAAATTTAACCCTCTCACACCACTAGACCTTATTCCCTTACCCACAAAAGACATGGTCAATCCTAGTGGAACAAGTAAAGCCAAACAAGTGAGAACCATGCATGATATGGTCAAGAAGAACATCCAAAAGAAGAATGAGTCCTACGCCAAGTACGCCAACCATGGTAGGAAAGAAGTTATATTCAAGGAAGGCGATCTAGTATGGCTCCATTTGAGGAAGGAGTGGTTGCCTAATTAAAAAAAATTCAAACTTCTCCCTAGGGTCGATGGACCGTTCAAGATAGTGGAGAGGATCAACAACAATGTATACAAGCTTGAATTACTGAGAGAATAGGGAGTATCTGCCACTTTCAATGTACAAGACCTATCCCCATATATTGGGGAAGAGATAGAGCAAGAAGAAGAAGCACATTCGGAATTGAAGTCAAATCATCAATCACCCAGAGGAGCCATCACGCGATCATGAGCCAAATCCTTGCCCATGACCGAGCCATTAACTAACGAGTGTGCTTTTTTTTTAGGTGAAGCATCCTGACGTGCTTCAACCTATGGACAAAAGGCAAGCAACAAAACAAAACAAAAAAAAATAGGTTCGGTAAACCAGTTTTACCCGAGAATACCCCAAATTCTAGAAAGTATATCTTCTTCAAACTACAACCAAATTAGGTAAACCTTTAAGAGAATCTTACTAAATGTATGAACAAGACACCCTTAAAATATTAATTCCAAAATCACAGAGGTTTAAAAGATATTCAAGAAACAATCTTGTTGTAGTAATCTGCTATATGGTACAAAGAGTCCTAACTTCTGAGTGGTATATCTTTTGCTGTATAACTTGAAATGACCTGAAATTTTAGGATCTTCTTACTTGATAAGTGGATAAAAACCCTAAAAATTTCAAGGACTGAATCACTGTGGTTGAAGAACAATGGATGGAGGAAGGCCAACTGGTCGATAAGGTGACAAGTTGCACATTCTCGGACTTAGTTTTCTCCTTGAAAGAGAAGCACTCCAACTAGCTATTGAGAGGGATGAAATACAACATTACTAGGTAGTCTCCAATCTAAAGAAGGGAGAAGGAAGGCTGCAATAAGGATAACACCAATTTGGCTCTCAAAAATTGGCACAAAAAGTCACTCAACACTCTCGGATATGACTCACCAAAAAAGGAAGAATGGAAGGAACAAAATGCTTCAAATCAATCCACAATTTTTAACCTTCAAAAATGGCTACTATAATAGCTAGTAGAGGGTTAAATACCCCTTCCATTACATTTAGGGTTTAGCTCTTTTAGAAGAAGAAGTAGACTCTAGAATTGGAGGAGGTGCTCGACTCTCATTAGCAGAGTACAAGTGTACTCCTCTTTCTCTCTCCCATGATCCCATATGTACCTTCTCCTCTTCAAATGCAGCCCACTTTCCTTCCAAAATATCTTCAGCCATGCATGTCATGCAAACATCAAAATAAACTAAGGTTTTGAGGAAAAATAAAAGAGTAGTTTTTCGGTTACATGATTTGTTTTAAGGAAAACAAATTCCCTCTTCAACATGGTGAAGTCTGAGGGTAGCTTCCTTTCTTGCAAGGTGGCAGGGATCCTCCAAGCCTTGAGCCTCCTTGGTCTTCAAGTCTTCAAAGAGGGAGTGCTTGGAATGGGCCTCATTATGGTAGTGGCATCTTGGTTGCTCCTTGGCCCTCTTTGGCTCCATGGGCTTGACTTCCTTCAAAACGGGTTCATGCTTCATCACCTTGATGGACCACTACTTGGCTAGTGAGTTGGTCCCTAATGCCAAGTGAGTCCTAAAAACCTTTCTTACAAAATGAGCAAACAAGTTAGTATGGTTTTGGGCTCGGGTTCGGGTGCTCGTTTCCCTTGGCACATCACATCCTTTGAAGACTTGAGGATGAAACATACCACCCTAGACATGGAGAAACCTTTCCGCTTACTATCATGGGAGTACTCCTCGGCCACACCAAGAAATGAAGGAGAATTTTTATCTTCCTTGTGATAAATAGTGTAACCCGAACATACTTTTAAATTATTCTTTAGAACTTTAGTATTCTGTGGTGATTATGTAGCATGGACTTGCTGAACATGTGATGGATGGAATATGGCTGCATTTTGAAAGAAGAGGGACCACATGAGAGTGACCCTTGGAGAGAGAGAAGGTTTTCTAAAAATAGCAAAATAAAGGTGTACTCGGCTAGCCATGTGGCCGAGTACCATCCCCCTTTTAACTATTTTTCTTAGTAGTCTCTAAACCCTAAATTGTAAGAATGAGGTATAATATTCATACCATCTTTTAGCCTCCCTTCAGGGCACTTTGGGAATGAAAACATAGCATATTGCTTTCAGCTCTTTGAAGCTTTCAAACTGTGTTACTCGGTGAGTTACATCCGAGAAGTATTGAGTGTGTTCTTGTGTTTCTATTTTGTGAGAGCCAAAGTGGTTATACTTCTTTTGCAACCTTCCTCCTCCTTTCTTTGGCGTGGAGAATCATTAGCAAGGTTGTATTCAACTGTCATGCAAGCTAGTTGGAGTGCCCTTCTTCCATAAAGGTGCCAAACTCGAGAGGTGCTATTTTGTTCTGTTCTCAAACCAGCATGCAGTCATTTAACAATAACTTTTCAACCAGAGTGAATTAGCCTATGAAATTTAGAGGCTAAATCTCACACATCTAGGGTGAGTTTGTATTAAATTTTCAGATTATTTAGACTTAAATTGAAGATCTTGTGAACATTGGAATATGGGGATTTCTTGGTCAAATGTGTTGTCCAATCGAGAGAACTAGTGTTCGTGTTTGTCCTTTTAAATTGAAGCACATCAAAAAGTTTTCTGGCATTTAATAGATTCATTTTTTTAGAAGTTAGAAGGCCACCAAAGAGAAATTCCCATAACCAACAGCCGGAGGGTAGTTAGGGTCTAGTCGCAGCCATGATGGAGGCGTTGTGCAATATGTCGACCAATAACCTACCTCCAAACCCTAGTATGTCTCGGATGACATATTTTTAGGAGATTGGTAGAATGAACCCATCTATGTTTGGAGGTAGTGTGAACCCTATAGAAGAAGAGGATTCACTTTAGGAGATGAAGCGACACTTTGAGTCACTTCATGTACCAGAAGATATCTAGGTTGTTATTACTGGCCATTACCTTGGAAATTTAGCATGAAGTTGGTGGAATGCATTGAAGGCTAACATTGACGTGCAGTCAATGGAGTAGAAAGACTTCACGAAGGTATTTAGAGTACAGTATTGTAACCAGAGCAACCATAACTCAATGACCAGAGCATTCTATTTGACACAAGGAACGATAATTGTAATGGAATACTATTCTCGATTTTATGAACTTTTTCCGTACTCCAGAGGAACTATTGAATAGGGACATATTGTGAGGTTCTAACAGGGTTTAAGGCCAAGATTGCATCAAGCTATGGTTGTTAATGTGTACGACTCTCTTCTAGAAGTGTTTGGAGCTGCCCAGAGTATGGAGAGGGTTTTTGAAGCCAATTATGAGAGTTTCCATGAGAAGTTGGCAAAGAAAGAAGAAAGAAAGATAACAAAGAAGAATCATGGAAAGTTGCAAGGACAATGATTCACCGAGAATCCGACCCCAAGTTTTAGTAGTGGATCATTTGGCAGTGGCTGATTCAGTCCCTACACCTGCCATGCATGTGGAAAGCCTAGGCACATGAGGAGGGATTGTCCACAGAACCAGCAATAACAGCAACCACGTCAGTCTTTCTCGTCTCTCCAGAGTAGTGCTGCTTGGGCTACTCCTAGAGATGGACGTGGTTCAGGCAGACAGTCTTTTCAGCAATATCTTAGATAACAAACTTTTACTCCTCAATAGCCCGTCGAGTCTCGACCTTCTGTTTACCCTCCTTACCAGCATACTGCTCAATACTTTTAGGGGCTGACATGATTTCAGTAGAGCTACGAGTCTAGTCCCTACCCGAAATAGAGGTCTGGTGAGCTGTCTTTTTAGAGCAATGGGGTTATTCGATATCGAGTCGACGCACTCCTTTATTTCTTCTATCTTTGCATTTGTTTAAGGTTAGCGGCAAAGGAGATGAAATCTTCATTGGTGCTTAGCACTCCTTTAGGTGTCTAGTGTGGAGTGTCTTCTATGTGCAAGTCAATCCGTATGGTTATTCACGACTGCAAGTTTTCAGCGAACTTAATCGTTCTACCGATGAGTCAGTTTGATGTGATTCATGGTATGGATTGGTTGATGAAGTATAGAGCAACTATGGAGTGTCACCTGAAGAAAGTCAGACTTGTCTCAAAGAGTAGACAAGCTGTTGTCTACCATTGTGGGCCTAGTGCAGTGACGACCAACCTTATTCTGAAGGCTTGTTTGGGTCGTCGTAGTGGATTGGAGTAGTACATGAATCTCTGGTCTGTCGAAGTTGATGGTGAGACTGTTGGCCAAAACATAGATATCTCAGTTGTGAGAGAGTTTATAGATGATTTGCCAGGGTTGTCTCCAGATCAAGAGATTGAATTCCATATTGATCTAGTTCCCAATGCTACCCCAGTTTCGATTCCTGCCTATAAGATGACACCTGTAGAGTTGTCTGAGTTGAGAAAACAATTAGATGAGTTGATTGAGTAAGGTTTCATCAAAGAGAGCACGTCGCATTGGAAAGCTTCAGTGTTGTTTGCTAAGAAAGCAGATGGTTCTTTACAGTTGTGTATTTATTATCGAGGTTGAACTAGGTTACTGTGAGGAATAAGCATCATTTGCCTAGGATTGATGAGTTATTTGACAAGCTTGGTGGGTCTCGGTACTTCTCTAAGATTGAATTGAGGTCTGAGTTTCATCAGATGATGGTTTAGGATGAGGATATTCTGAAGGCAGCTTTTCGGTCGAGGTATGGCCATTTTGAGATTCTTGTATTTCCTTTCGGTTTAACCAATGCCCCAACTGCTTTTATGAACCTTATGAACAGAGTGTTTAGACCGCTTTTGGATCGGTTCGTTGTGCTTTTCATGGATGACATTTTGGTGTACTCAAAGTCTCGAGTCAGCATAAAGAGCATCTACGGATCGTGTTACAGACTTTGAGGGATCACTAGTTGTTTTCCAAAAGTAGTAAGTGGGACTTTTGGATATCAGAAGTCAAGTTTTTGGAATACAGTTTCTCGAACAGGGATTTTAGTTGATCCTGCAAAGATCAAGGCAGCTGTGCAATTGCAGCCTCTGAGGAATGTGTTGGAGATTCGCAGTTTACTTGGTCGGGCTGGCTAGTATCGTCGCTCTGTAAAGGATTTTTCCTCAATAGCTTCGTCGATGACCAAGTTGACTAGGAAATGTGTGAAATTTGAATTAAATGACTGTTGTCAGAAAGCATTCAAAAAGTTAAAGTTAAGGTTTATGAGTGCTCCAGTTTTGACAGTGCTGAGAAGTGAGCAACCTTATGCAATTTATACTAATGCATCGGGAGTTGGTCTTGGTTGTGTTTTGATGAAGCAGGGTAAGGTATTTGCTTATGGGTCCCTACGATTAAAGCCCCATAAGCAGAATTATCCGACTCATGATTTGGAGTTGGCAGCCATCATTTTTGCTCTTGAGATTTAGAGAACCTATTTGTATGATGCAAGTTTTCAAGTGTTCTCAGATCATAGGAGTCTAAAGTACTTCTTCACTCAGAAGGATGTGAACTTGAGATAGCGCAGATGGGTAGAGTATATGGTGGATTATGATATCAATTTAGAGTGTCATCCAGGCAAGTCAAATGTTGTGGCTGATGCCTTGAGCCGAAATCCTCAAGGATCTATTCCTTGTCTAGTTCTAGATGAGTGGAAGCAGTGTTGCTCTTGGAGACTTTGATCTGCAGTACTATGAGTTTGGTAGGACAACTTATGCTTACAACGTTATTGCTACTCCAAGTTTGCTTCAAAGAGCTAAGCTGATGTAGCTACAAGATGATGAATTTACAAGGAAAGTTAATCAGTTGCAAAATGGTGAACAACTTGATGGTTGGGAAGTAAACATTGAAGGATTTATGCTCTTCAAGGGCTGTGTGGAAGTTTCTAGTAATCAGAAGTTGAGATTGACTATTCTTGCAGAGCCTCGAAGGTCTAGGTTTGCTATCTACCTTAAAAGTGCAAAGATGTAACAGGACTTGAAGCGACAGTATTGGTGGGTGGGTATGAAGCGTGAGATTACGGATTTTATGGCTTGGTGTCTGACGTGTCAGCAAGTGAAAGTTAAGCATTAGAGGCCAGCTGATTTATTGCAGCATTTGCCAGTTCTAGATTGGAAATGGGATAGGATCACTATGAATTTCGTTACAAGTCTTGCTAAGACTTCTCTGAAGGTTGACGTGGTATGGGCCATCGTGAATCATTTGAACAATTTAGCTCATTTCATTCTGATTCGAATGGAATTCCCATTGTCTAGGTTGAGCCGGTTGTATATCGAGAACATTGTTTGTCTTTACGGTATTCCCTCGAGTATTGTTTCTAACTGTGATCCAAGGCTTACGTCCAAATTTTGGAGAGCTTTGCTGTAACGACCCCATTAGGGCCGATACTGATTCTTAATTTTCGTAAATCATTTACACTAAGTTTACCCTCTATATTTTTTTTAACAGTACTCAAGGACAATGTCATATCTGACAAAACTGAATCCTTCAAAAACTCGGCTCCCTCATAAGACTATCGACACAGTCAGTCACAGAGTCGATCGACATGACTCAGACATCGATTCCATAACGTGTTCGGGCAGAAGGAGAGTGCCCTCCGACCACTCGTCTTCATCGTTCGCGGGCTGCATGGATTTGCAGACATCTACTGATAAGAACACATTCCCAACGTCACGTGCACTTCGCGTGACACAAAAGACGTCGCGCAGTAGTAGACATCTACCGATGGACACGAGCATTTCACGTGACTCATGGACATCGCCCGGTAGAAGACCTCTACCGATTACTAAACGACGAAGCATATTCGCCCACATTATCCGATCACAAAACGACAAGACTTAATACTCACTTCTTCCGATAGCGAAAACATCTACATCTACCGATTGACATGTGAATCACACGTGACATAATAAGCATCATCCGGTCACAAAATGACAAGACTTAATACTCACATCTTCCGATAGCAAAAACATCTGCATCTACCGGTTGACATGTGAATCACACGTGACATTATAATCATCATCCGATAGAAGACCTCTACCGGTGAGTAAGGAATTTCTAGCATCTGCCGATTGTAATAATCAGCATCTACCGATTGACATGTGCATCGCACGTGACATATAAGCATCATCCGATAGAAGACCTCTACCGGTGAATAAGAAATTCCCTGCATCTGCTGATAGTAACAATCAACATCTACCGATGACAACATCTACGAAACGAGACATTCTGACTTTCACAGACTTCAACTTGACTAAAATAAGATTGCACAGGTATAAATCATAGACTCATCCAGAATACGTGTAGCGGAAGACTTAAATAAAACATAAATCATTCTATCTCCTCATGATCATTCTTAAACTTAGAAATCCAGTCAGACAAATCCCAAAATCCATCGTGTTAAGAAAATCCCTTCCTACTTAATTTCAGTATGTATAATTCTTACTAACATCATAAGAGCAGTAACCAGGGGTCAAAATCGCCTTCCAGCCACAATCTGTCACCCTGAGCTCCATCCAGCAACCAGTCTTAGACATCCTCACTAAATTTAGAATCCTCACCTGGTAGTTCTTCACCTGCATCATAAGGTTTAAACTATAAGCCTAATGCTTAGTAAGGAGTGCAACGCTAACATGTATGCATGAATGCACAGTTTAAGGAAAACACATGTTCATGATCTTTTCTTGTTCTTGTTCTTGTTCATCGTTTTCATCACGTTCTTGTTCATCATTTACATCACGTTCTTGTTCATCGTTTACATCATATGGATTAAGGGAGGATTTGTGCCGAAAAGGGGGTTGACAGTGAAAGTGTACATAGTCTCTTGTGGGCTGTATTCATGGTCCTCCTTTTGGACAGTGACATACACCAAACTGCCCACAACCCTCTCTTAATCCTTGTTACATAAGTTTCATGTTCATATCTTGATCGTGAAGGAAAAACATGCACTTAAAACATTTACATATGCTTGAAAAGGAAACAATCATGAAGCATGAGTATGAATACACTTATTTCATTGGACTAGAAAGATAGATCAATCATTCAACAAATAATCGTGTTCCTAACTCACATATCATAACCATATAGACAATATCACAAACCACTTTCGAGCATCATAATCAACTTTAACTTAGTACCCTCATGATGTAGGGCCCTAAAGGCCGGGAATCCTACTCACTCACTTACCTGGTTTCCCTTAGCAACTTGAGCACTTTACATCGGATTTTTCTTCACCTAAAACATTTCACATTACAGAGTTAAAACAAAATCCTAAAAGTTCTAACCAAAAGTCATCATAGAATCTAACGTACATGTATTTCTAAGTTCTTTAGTCAAGCACCTTATGTGCGTAGATCAAGTTTCCAGAACCTAAAATGCCCAGATTCAACCTAGCAACTAAACACAGTCGGTTATTTTAATGTTTAGAATCGAATCAGAAATACCATTACTAAACACAGATTATAAATGTTACTACAATAACTCTGCCATTGAAGAATCCGAAACTTCAAGTTCTAGCTGAAAACAGAGCTCTAAGTAACTAACCAGCAGCTACATTGTCTAAGCCTTACCTAGAGCGTAGATTGTCGGGGTGGAAACTGAAGAATCGGTCGCCGATGAAGGAGTCGTTGGCAAAGAGAAGGAGAGCTCTGGAGGATGAGAAATCGCAGAAGGAAAGTGTCGATTACAGTGGGGTTTTAGTGAGGTTTAAGGATTTCCATTTTTTATTTATATCGATTGAAATCCATCTTATTTACAATTCTGCCATCACACAAATAAAATCAATTAAGCTTTGGCATTTAAATTCAAAATTGTAAAGGTTAATGGTGGAGGTGACAGTTAAAGCTGTTAAGAAAATATCTGGCCGAACATTGTCGGGTGTTACATTTGCACTTGGTACGAAATTGAATCTGAGTAAAGCAAATCATCCTCAAGCAGATGGTCAATCAGAGAGGACTATCCAGCTTTTGGAGGATATGATGAGATTCAGTATTTTGGATTTTTGTGATAGTTGAATTAATCACATATCGTTGCTATAGTTTATCTACAACAACAGTTATCAGACCAGCATTGGTGTTTCTCCATAAGAGGGCATTATATGAGATGCCTTGTTGTTTGCCTTTGTGTTGGGCTGGGGCAGAGGAAAAGATTTCTTTTCTAGTCACCAGCACGTCAGTTTTTTACGTATATGTACGTAAGTTTTACATATTTACCATTGATGCATGGTATTTCATTTGTGTTTGATATTATATATCAGAGGATGAACCCTTATAATGCTTTGGACGGTTTCGTTGTCAAAGTATTACGAGGATATCCCTACACATTTTCTGTTGCGTGAAGATGTTATGTTTGTACGTACAAAATTAGGTAAAGGGCGGTGATGACTCGCTCCTTGGATTTCAAATCTTTAAATCTGATCAGGATATGTTTATTTACTACGGTTACGGTTGGTGTTGTTGCTAACTGGTTTGCCATCCACCCGAGTTAATTCTACTGGATCTTCATATCGCTGTTTCTTCCATTTCGTTCTGGCTCTTGAGGTGCTGCTAGATCTTCGAATCGTTGTCTTTTTGTGTGGTGTGCTGGAGAGGTCCTTGTGTGACCCTCCTTTTTCACTAGGATTGATTTTAGACTTAATTACGATGGTGGCTTAATTTAATATAGCTGTTAATGTATACAATAATGTTTTGACTGTTGTCTCATTGGTGGTTCGAAGAGCATGTTTTCTTAAAATGATGCAAATGAGTTTTCTTGAAAGATGTTTGAAAATCATTTGTAAACTAATAATGTTTTGTTATGAAAGGTAGAAGAAGTTTTACTTGCATCTGTATTTAGTATAGTTTTTCTATTGAGTTAGTCACTCACCTCAAATGAGTGACAGTCCCATTTCCAGGCAAGAATAAAAGTGATCAGTAGCTAGAGATAGGTGACAGTCCTTTTTCATCTATTTCATTGTTTAAGAATTTATTTGTTTTTCTCTGGTGAGAACTATCTCTTTAATTTGGGCTCGCAGGAGATTATTTGATTTGAACTTGGACATTTAGACAATAATTGTACTGTTGCTTAATTATCCCACTATTATGTTTGTGATCACTGTGTGGATTCTTAGACTTTGATTTATGTTAAAATCTTTCGTTGTGAACCAAACATTGGGTTGAGCGATCAGATACTCTCTAAAGATCAAGTCGTCTGACCCAGCGTTATGTTAGGTCCACCTCCGGGTTATGACAATAACTATATAGATTGGGAGCAAGAGATTGACAAAATCTTCGAAAGGTATAATTATTCAAACAAGGTCCAAATGCAACCTGCCTCATCAAGACTCACGGAACAAGCATCTTTGTGGTGGAGAAGCCTAAATATTGAGAGAAGAATAGATGGTGAAGAAACCATAAACTCATGGTACATGATGAAAATATTCATAAAAAAAAAAAGATGCTCAGAAATACTCCAAGTCGTTTATGGTTGTGCTTCCATCTACTAATTTTGAGAATATTAAGTCAATATAGAGATAAAGAACTCCTTTGCAAAGGGAAAAGGTTGTTGTAACTAGAAGAACACAAGTTTTGATAACTATGTGTGTCACGACCCGAAGGTGGGTCTATATAGAAATGTTGGGTTAGGCGACTCGATCCTCGGAGAGGACTCGACTGCTCAGCCCAAGACTAGGTTTGACAATAGAAGACTTTAAAATAAACTGAGCCTTGACCCATAAGATATGGGTTGAAGGCCACATAACGATAACATAAAAATGAAATAGTGCAAAACTTAATAAATCCAATAAATACTGAGAAGGAAATAAAATACCACTAACTTATACAATGCAAATAAGGAAAGTAATAAACGAAGAATTTCCTTACCAAGACAAGAATATCGCTTGAGAAAATAATACAGAATAAAACTAGAACGAGACCACTGCTTGACGAGCAACAGCACCAATAGTCTCCCTGATCCTAACTTGGGAAAGGGGGGGGGGGGTCTTTGAGATGAGCAACTAACTTAGTAAGGAACTTTATACTATACTCGAATGTATGTGTAAAATTGGTTTTATCATTTTCTTTCAAAATCATAAAAAGTTGTAGAAATGCAATGCAGTGCATGAGTGTACATTCAAAATAATATTTTTCCTTCTTTTCAAAACAGGCTCCATGAGCTAAGAATTTTCAAATTACTAAATCCTTATTTACCATTTTAAAACATACTCAGCAAGTCATGGGTGGGGCAGGTTCAAAAAATTGCTACATATATACATACATAGCTATATATAAAGTATGCCTCCACTATTTTTGTTTGAAAACGATCCAATGAAAAATGAGAGTCACACAAGGATCCCTTCGACACTCTAACACAAAAAGACAGCGACTCGAATGTCTAATAGTACTTTATGAGCCAGAAAGAAGCTAAAAAGTGATGTCAATCTGAAGATCCAACTATTTTACCTGCACTACCAGCAAGTAACTCAGTGACGGTAATACTAGAATCAAAAGATGGCCGACGAGCAAGCTCCAGCACAACATCACCTAAAGTATCAAATAAAAACTCTTTGTCTAGATTTATAGATTCAAAACTCAAGGAGTGCATCATCACCGCCATATTATCTATTTCTCAACATATAACAAACAACTTTCACTCAGCAGAAGGTGCATACAATCTAAATCCAGTTGCTTTGGTTGTTCATCTAGTACAACCCAAAACAACAGAAAATCGATATCAAAGACTCAATCAGCCTAAAAAAAAAACATCATGTCTCACTCTAGCTATTTTGGTTGCCGAATGGTGCAACCCAGAACAACTGGAGTCTAACACCACAAAGGCTTGACCATCCTAATGAAATCAGCCCATCGAACATACAAGTATAACAAAATAAAATGAAATATCATACACTTGAAATTTAGACGTGTAAAATGTACATACATATACGTAAAAACTGACTTGTTGGTGACTAAACCCCGTCAAGGTTTTCATAGATATCAATCCACTAAAATAAGTTTTGAAAACTATGTTACGTAAAGTAGTACAGTATAGAAACCTCTACCTTAATGATGACCATGACCTTACCGACTAGCCAATGC
The DNA here is from genome assembly GCA_022432975.1 of Begonia masoniana. Lineage (NCBI taxonomy): Eukaryota > Viridiplantae > Streptophyta > Magnoliopsida > Cucurbitales > Begoniaceae > Begonia > Begonia masoniana. The sequence goes on along the minus strand of CM039505.1, from coordinate 22,427,219 downwards.
ATGCTATCATAATCGATATCAGACTCATAGCCTAAAAAAAAAACATCATGTCTCACTCTAGCTATTTGGTTGCCGAATGGTGCAACCAGAACAACTGGAGTCTAACACCACAAAGGCTTGACCATCCTAATGAAATCAGCCCATCGAACATACAAGTATAACCAAAATAAAATGAAATATCATACACTTGAAATTTAGACGTGTAAAATGCAAGGGAACAAGGCATCAAATCCAAGATGTCGGAAATAGAGACACTGTCAAAACCTATAACAAACCAACATCAAAATTCCCAAAATGAGAGCACGAGAGATAGCACAAGAGCAGTACTAAACCGGAACTTGGAACTCACATAAAAGGATTGACATTCGAACATATAAAGTTTTTCACCCAAATAAAATCAGGTGCGAAATGCACTATAGGGGTTGACACCTTCCAAGCAAGGGTCAACCCTTGCTCCACACAAGACACAACATGGGTTGAGACCTTGTGCAAAGGACGACTTTTCCTTCTCACAAGATACAACTTGGGTCAACACTTTGAGTGAAAGGGTTGACTCTTCGTGCTCCCAGGTTGGCTGGGGTCCACACCTTGAGCAAAGGGTCAACCCTTGAACTTCTCAGTTATGATAAGTGTCAACCGCTGTGTCAATTTCTAGTGACAGGGAGCACAAAACTCAACTTCCCTTGGCTCCAATCGACGCTACAACCTTAATAGATTTCAATTCTACCATAACCAAACAAAATGAAATAATAAATTTTGAGTTTCCAACCTTGAAATCTCAAATTGACATTAACAAACGACAACACTTATGAAAACGAGTTAGAAATCGACGTACCACTAGGGATTGAAGCTAAGACTTGAAGATTAATACATCAGCAACGCAAATCAAAAAATGAAATGCAGAGAGCTTCCCTATTCCGTTGTCCCTCGGTCACGCGGTGGAAACAAAAAGAAAGGGGGTCCTCCCCTGTCTTATTAAATTTATAATAAAAAAATATTTATTTAATTCCTTAATTAATAAATATAAAATAATATAATACAAAAACATTATATTAACTTAAAGATATTAATTAAATACCTAAATCCGATACCACAAAAATTAAGAATAGAACCAAAATTTCAAATATCTAATTGAGAAAAATTCAAACTCTAAAAGAATATTCATCTGTGATAATCTGATTGTCTTTAACAAAATTATTGGGACTTAACTACATGGAAAATTCCTAAAATTCACCGAAAGCCCAAACGCTTTAGAAATTTTCTCCTAACCACCTGACAACCAAAGTATTGATTTACCCAATGCCAAATTTCAAAATGTAACTACACGGGACATGAAATCTGATAGTTTGAATGATTTTACCAAAAATTTACATGTGGCCAAATGAAAACAAAGCAAGATAAGTGTCACGTCCCTAATACTGTATGCAGCGATCTTCGCGATCCTTCGCCACTCCTTCTGCTTTCTCTTCTTCTCTACATTGAGCAAAACAGTAAATCAAAATCTCTGGAATCCGATTCCAGAGAGCAACCTCACATATTTTTCACCATTTTCTCACCAATAACCATAATCGACTTATAACTTAAACTCAACCAAAAATGTATTCTAGACTCAATCAACTTGCAGCGGACTTTACGAAATCCAACTGCGTGGATAGCTCTAAAAACTGAGCATATCCGTACCAAACCTAAAACCATTCAAAATATTTCCATAACGTTTAATTAACAGTTTAAACCAAAACATTTGAAACATCAACATAAACCTATCAACTATCAGAACCAAACATCCTATAACGTCTATACAACCATCAATCCAAAAACATCCTAAACCCCAAAATCTAAACATACTGTCCCCACGGGTCAGGTAAGCCTCGACTGCGCCAGCACACCACCGCAGCCATCCTCCGTCAACTGGACTCAAGCCTCAGAGGAGGAATCTCATCCTCACCTGTATCCTCATAATCACCTACACCATACAGTACACTATGAGATAAAAATCTCAGCAAGCCCTCATAAATGCAACTATATGCTATGCATGTGAGTTCAGAAATCATGCAGCATTTTCTTTACTTTATTCTGTGGGTGTCACCGAGATCTCAACCTCCTAACCGGAGAGAGCACATCCAGCGGGCGGACTACTCTTTCCAGCTAGAAGAGGGGGGTATACGCTTACAACACGTACAGCCGTGCCTGAGCCCCATCTCGCATGACCATACATATGAGTGCATAATAAATGTGGTATTGTGACAAGCCCCTGCGTGCCTCCACAATAGGTCAAGCCCCTCTCCAGGCCACATTGCGAGTACATAATAGATGTGGTATTGTGACAAGCCCCTGCGTGCCTCCACAATAGGTCAAGCCCCTCTTCAGGCCACATCGCCATTTTAAAACATCGTGCAGAAATTCATTTTCATGCTCTTTCTTTAAAACACGTGATGCATGAACAGTTCATAACAGAATTTAAACACTCAGCATACGTACCATCAAGACTGTAAAACATAATCTACAAAACAATTAAACCTAACTACCCAACCAAAGCAATATAAACTAGTGCGTCTCCAAACTCCTCGAAACGACTTCGATGTACGGTGTAGGCCAATCGGCCAGAAAAGAATCACGAGAACTTATCTCGTGTCCAAAGCAGCTCAAGCTCCGTCCACGAGCGTCGTTTGTCTGAAGCAAAACACAATATCGACGTTAAAACTAATTTAAGCTATCGATCGTCCAAATTTACAAAACTTTAACTAAGGAAACTTCCTAAAGTTCTAATCCAATTTATCGAGCTATCTATTCGAGCAATTTACGCTCGGCACCTCAATTCGCAATTTACGAGTTTTTCCTTAAAAACTCGAAAATCTCTAATTTTTAACTTTTTCACAAATCAGTTTAAATTCGTCCAATAATGTTCAATATATCCGTTATATCCTTTATTACGGCAAACCTATTAATTACGAACCCTAAATCGTGTTTTTAATCGAAAACCTAACGAAAAATCCTAACGATAAACTCTACGAAACTCGAAATTTAACGCTCTAAAACTATGGAATCATACCTAGAGCGTTGACCGAGAGGAGAAAACGTGAAGGAAACGGAACGATCAGGAGAAAGATCGGAGGTCGGATCGTTGAAATCGCCGCGGGCAGAGAGGGGTTTCGCGAAGTAGAAGCTTTCTGGAAAAATCAGAAATTGAAATCGCAGAAGTGTTCTGCTGATTGAAGAGAATTTGGTATTTAAATTAAAAATTAACTTGGCAAAAGACCTTTTTGCCCTTCGTACATATTTTATATTTGTTTCGTCTTTCGTTTCGTTAATCGTCTCACTATTCGGGTTTTCCCAACTCCCTTATTTCACCAGTAGGTCTGACTCATTATTTGGGATTTACTAAAACTGTCCGTTCGTAAAACGGACCTTGTTTACTATTTTTACTAAAACACCATTTACATTACGATGGAGGTAATTACACGGAATATAGCGTTATAACTCCGGAAATTCTCGTAAATTCTTAAAATTCTTATTATTCGTTAGGATCGCAATGACGTTTTCTTTGTGTGAAACGGACCTAATTTGACATATTTACAAAAATGTCATAATATAATATAATATACAAATCCGTACAAGCCGGATATTACATTCCACCCACCTTATTTAGAATTTTGTCCACAAAATTTAACTATACAAATAACTCAGAATATCTAATCATCATATCCTGCTGTCGCTCCCACGTAGCCTCTTCCACCTCGTGGTTCCGCCATAGGACTTTGACTAGCGGAATCTCTTTGTTACGTAGCACCTTGATGGAAGACTCCAAAATACGTACTGGCCTCTCCTCATAAGTCAAGGTGGGCTTGTACCTCGATCTCTCTAGCCTCCACAATATGCGACGGATCACACAAACACTTCTGAAGCATAGATACATGAAATACGTCGTGGATACCCTCCATAGAAGCCGAAAGCTGCAATCTGTACGCCAACTTCCCGATCCTCTTCAGAATAGGAAAGGGCCCCACATATCGAGGGTTTAGCTTACCCCTCCTTCCAAATCTCGCAACACCTATGAACGGAGAAACTTTAAGATAAACTTCGTCACCTTCCTCGAACTCCAGCTCTCTCCATCTCGTGTCAGCGTAGCTCTTCTGTCTGCTCTGGCTACCTCGATACGCTGTCGAATAATGGCAATCTTCTCTGCCGTCTGTTGTAGAATCTCAGGACCAACGATGCTGGCCTCGCCAACCTCGTCCAATATAACGGAGATCTACATTTCTGACCATACAAAGCCTCGTACGGTGCCATGCCAATGGTAGCCTGAAAGCTGTTGTTGTACGAGAACTCAATCAGAGGAAAATATCGGCTCCACGAGCCCTGAAACTCCAGCACACAAGCTCTGAGCATATCCTCCAGAATCTGATTCGTCCTCTCTGTCTGACCATCAGTCTGAGGATGGAAAGGCCGTGCTGAAATTAAGCTGAGTCCCCATAGCTTTATGCAAACTTTTCCAGAACTTCGACGTGAACCTCGGATCTCGATCCGAGACAATAGAAACCGGCACTCCGTGCAATCTCACAATCTCCTGTACATAGAGCTCTGCGAGCTGATCCATAGAAGATGCCATCTTCACAGATAAGAAGTGGGCCGACTTTGTCAATCGGTCCACAATAATCCATATACCGTCATGGCTCTTCGTCGTCCTCGGGAGCCCCACAATGAAATCCATGGAGATCTGCTCCCATTTCCACTTCGGAATCGGCAGTGGCAATAACGTTCCGGCCGGTCTCTGGTGCTCTGTCATCACCTGTTGACATACTAAACAGGTCTCAACGTACTTGGCAACCTCCCTCTTCATGTTCGGCCACCAGAAATGTTGCTTTAGGTCCCGGTACATCTTAGTACTTCTCGGGTGCACAGAATACGCCGAAGAATGTGCCTCGCTCAATATATCTTTCTTCAGATCCTCGTCGTTAGGCACGTACCACCTATGCCTGAACTTCAGAATACCATCCTCCGATAAATGGAAATCCGACGAGTCTCCCAATGTCATGCTGGATCGAAGCTCCTCACACTCCGTATCATTCTGCTGAGCCTCACGTATCCGATCCAGAATAGTCGGCCTGAGTGAAATGTTGGTGAGCATACTGGACAACTCTGCCACTATCTCAACGTCGAACCTCTCAATCTCAGACCGCAGCGTAACTGACATAGCTGCTAATGAAGGCTGACTCGCAGAAGGCACTCTACTCAAGGCATCAGCAACCTTGTTCGCCTTTCCTGGATTGTACTTGATATCAAAATCATAATCTTTGACGAACTCAAGCCATCGTCTCTGTCGCATGTTCAGCTCCTTCTGCGTAAATAAATACTTCAGGCTCTTGTGGTCAGAAAATATCTCGCACTGCTGCCCATATAAATAATGTCTCCATATCTTCAGTGCGAAGACCACAGCTGCTAACTCAAGGTCGTGCGTAGGGTAGTTCTGCTCGTATGGTTTCAACTGCCGAGAAGCATATGCAATAACTCTCCCCTCCTGCATCAATACACAACTGAGTCCTACTCCAGATGCATCACAATAAATACTGTATCTGACACCTTCAACAGGTAACGCCAGTACTGGAGCGGTGGTCAATCTCTGCTTTAACTCCATAAAACTATAATTACAAGCAGACGACCATATAAACCTCTCGTTCTTCCGAGTCAACCGTGAGAGAGGAAGTGCGATCTTCGAGAATCTCTCTATAAACTTCTGATAATACCCGGCCAATCCGAGAAATCCACGCACCTCACGTACGTTCTTCGGCTGTGGCCAATCTCTGACCACCTGAATCTTGCTCAGATCCACAGAAACTCCATCCTGCGATATGACATGGCCAAGAAAACTGATCTGATCCAACAAAAATTCACATTTGGAGAACTTCGGATACAACTGGTGCTGACATAGGGTCCTCAGAACAATCCTCAGATGCTCCTCGTGTTCTTCCTTCGTCTTAGAGTAGATCAGAATGTCGTCGATGAAAACCACCACGAACTTGTCCAGATACTCCTTGAAGACACGGTTCATCAAATCCATAAACGTTGCAGGGGCATTAGTAAGTCCAAAAGACATGACAAGGAACTCATAATGCCCATACCTCATTCGGAATGCCGTCTTCGGTATATCATCCTTCTGGACCTTCAGCTGATTGTAACCCGAGCGTAGATCAATCCTCGAAAATACTTGGGCACCCTGCAGCTGATCAAATAAATCATCAATCCGAGGCAGTGGATACTTATTCTTCACCGTCAATTTGTTCAACTCCCTGTAATCAATGCACATCCTGAGGGTCCCGTCTTTCTTCTTGACAAACAGAACGGGCGCACCCCTAAGGCGATACACTGGGTCGAATAAATCCCTTTTCTAACAACTCGCCAAGCTGAGTCCTCAGCTCTCTCAACTCAGCTGGTGCCAATCGATACGGGTTTTTAAACTTCGGCGCGGAGTTTGGATAAACATCAATAGTGAATTCGATCTCCCGGTCTGGTGGTAACCCGGAAAGATCATCAAGAAAGATCTCAGAGAACTCTCTGACAATAGGAATGTCGCTCGGCTTTTCTCTGCTGAGCAACTGACAATCAAATACAGAGGCCAAATAAATAGAGCACGCACCTTTAAACTGCTCGTTGACCTTCATGGAATAAGAAATAGGCGAGCTACTCAATCTGCTCATCGCCTGATAAGAAAACTCGGCTTTACCCGGGGGTCGGAAGGTCACAATCCCGAATCGACAATCGATGGTGGCGAAGTGCTGTGATAGCCAATCAATCCCTAAGATGAGATCATAGTTCTCGATGCCCATAACAATGAGGCGAGCATAGAGGGTACGATCCCCAATCGAGATAATATTGCCCTGGACAACACGACCTGACTGCATACGCTCACCCGAAGGTAGCATCACACTGTACTCGCACTTTGCTAACTCCAGCGCAAGCCTCAATCTAGACACACAAGCGGTGGAAACAAAAGAATGCGTAGCCCCCGTGTCTAATAAAGAAAATACAGGAACGCCAGTAACCAATATAGTACCTGCTATCACGGCAGGCTGATCCTCATCATCAACATCGCCAGGCTCAATAAATGCAAAGATCCTGGGCACAACTCTCCTCTGATCACCGCCCGACTGGTCTCGACCCTGCTTCCGACAGTCTCTAACAAAATGGCCTGCGTCACCACAACGATAACACACACCCGTGCCAAATATGCACTGGCCACTGTGCTCCTTCTGACACTTTGGGCAAATAGGTATCTGAGAAGCCCCCTGTACTTGCTTCCCTTTACCCCGATCATTACCTCCCTCAAGAGGTCTCTTCACACCCCTCTGCTGCTGCTGGGGCTGTGCTCCAGGCTGCCTAACCTCGTGGCTGAGGGCGAATCTCTCGGAAGAAGCCCTTAGCTGGCTCCCTCGGCTTGACAGAACTCTGATCAACTGCCTCAATATCAAGAGCTCTAGCCACAATATCATCGTAGGATACATTTCGTACCCCAGATATAGTAAGGCGCATCCAGAACTTCTGGCTAAGTCCCTGTAAGAATCGGCGTACCTTAGTCCTCGTTTACGCTGACATGTCAGTGGTGCGAATCGAGAAAGGGCTTCGAACTTCCTCACATACTCGGCAATCGAACTTACTTGCCGTAACTGCATAAACTCAACCATCTTCACCTCCCGTACGGTATGGCTGAAATACTTGTCATAAAATAACTCTCTGAATCGCTCTCATCCCATAATCGTCACATCGGTGGTCGTCTTGATGGAATCTCACCAAAACCGAGCGTCCAGTGCCAAATGATAGGTCACCAATGCAACATTCTCTCTGTCCTCTATGCTAGCATACGCCAGCATGTCCTCCATAGTGCGAATCCACTCCTCGGCTGAAGAGGGATCCGTAGAATGTCCGTTAAAGATAGGGGGCTGGAGCTTCTGAAATCTCTCCATCACACGGTTACTAGAAGCAGCTGTCTCACGAGCTCTAATGCCCTCTCGGTCTATAAGAGTACCCAGCTGTTGAGACTGTCTCTCCATTTGCTGAGCTTGTCTCTCCATATGCTAAGACTGTTGGGCGATAAAATCCTTGAGAGTGTCAATCGTGTCATCTCGGTCGTCTCGGTCATTTCGTGGACGCACTATATCTATATAACTCCTATAAAATTTAAAAGCAAACATCTCTAAGAAACTGAAATCAAATAAAGCTATAAACATACTTACAGTTGATGAAGAATGTCCTGCGTAGTGGCTGTGCAGTCGAGCAGTCTACAGAACCGATTTTAAAACCCGGGGGCTCTAATACCATAAGTTGTCACGTCCCTCATACTATACCCAATTTTCCCGTACTATTTTTTTCTTATCCTAATAAATAAACTCTAGGCGGAACCTAAACCGAAATCGAAACCAAAATCGAAATCGGAATTAGAATCTATGTTTTAAAACATTTAAAACAACTTAAAACAATTAAATAAATTAATGAAAAACTATAAAAACAATTAAAGAAAACAATTAATTCAGGGAGGGCAAAACTGTCCAGCCCGTGACCAAAGTGGCAGCGAACAGTCGCTGCAGCATTGCAGCGACTGATCGCTGCATTGCTGCAGCTAGCAGCGACCAGTCGCTGCATTGCTGCAGCGATTGATAGCTGCATTCGCTGCAGCGAGCAGCAATCAGTCGCTGCATTGCTGCAGTGATTGATCGCTGCATGCAGCGATCTTCGCGATCCTTCGCCACTCCTTCTGCTTTCTCTTCTTCTCTACATTGAGCAAAACAGTAAATCAAAATCTTGGAATCCGATTCCAGAGAGCAACCTCACATATTTTTCACCATTTTCTCACCAATAACCATAATCGACTTATAACTTAAACTCAACCAAAAATGTATTCTAGACTCAATCAACTTGCAGCGGACTTTACGAAATCCAACTGCGTGGATAGCTCTAAAAACTGAGCATATCCGTACAAAACCTAAAACCATTCAAAATATTTTCATAACGTTTAATTAACAGTTTAAACCAAAACATTTGAAACATCAACATAAACCTATCAACTACCAGAACCAAACATCCTATAACGTCTATACAACCATCAATCCAAAAACATCCCAAACCCCAAAATCTAAACATACTGTCCTCACGGGTTAGGTAAGCCTCGACTGCGCCAGCACACCATCGCAGCCATCCTCTGTCAACTGGACTCAAGCCTCAGGAGGAGGAATCTCATCCTCACCTGTATCCTCGTAATCACCTACACCATACAGTACACTATGAGATAAAAATCTCAGCAAACCCTCATAAATGCAACTATATGCTATGCGTGTGAGTTCAGAAATCATGCAGCATTTTCTTTACTTTATTCTGTGGGTGTCACCGAGATCTCAACCTCCTAACCGGAGAGAGCACATCCAGCGGGCGGACTACTCTTTCCAGCTAGAAGAGGGGGGTATACGCTTACAACACGTACAGCCGTGCCTGAGCCCCATCTCGCATGACCATACATATGAGTGCATAATAAATGTGGTATTGTGACAAGCCCCTGCGTGCCTCCACAATAGGTCAAGCTCCTCTCCAGGCCACATTGCGAGTACATAATAGATGTGGTATTGTGACAAGCCCCTGCGTGCCTCCACAATAGGTCAAGCCCCTCTCCAGGCCACATCGCCATTTTAAAACATCGTGCGGAAATTCATTTTCATGCTCTTTCTTTAAAACACGTGATGCATGAACAGTTCATAACAGAATTTAAACACTCAGCATACGTACCATCAAGACTGTAAAACATAATCTACAAAACAATTAAACCTAACTACCCAACCAAAGCAATATAAACTAGTGCGTCTCCAAACTCCTCGAAACGACTTCGATGTACGGTGTAGGCCAATCGGCCAGAAAAGAATCACGAGAACTTATCTCGTATCCAAAACAGCTCAAGCTCCGTCCACGAGCATTGTTTGTCTGAAGCAAAACACAATATCGACGTTAAAACTAATTTAAGCTATCGATCGTCCAAATTTACAAAACTTTAACTAAGGAAACTTCCTAAAGTTCTAATCCAATTTATCGAGCTATCTATTCGAGCAATTTACGCTCGGCACCTCAATTCGCAATTTACGAGTTTTTCCTTAAAAACCCGAAAATCCCTAATTTTTAACTTTTTCACAAATCGGTTTAAATTTGTCCAATAACGTTCAATATATCCTTTATATCCTTTATTACGGCAAACCTATTAATTACGAACCCTAAATCGCGTTTTTAATCGAAAACCTAACGAAAAACCCTAACGATAAACTCTACGAAACTCAAAATTTAACGCTCTAAAACTATGGAATCATACCTAGAGCGTTGACCGGAGGAGAAAACATGAAGGAAACGGAACGATCGGGAGAAAGATCGGAGGTCGGATCGTTGAAATCGTCGCGGGCAGAGAGGGGTTTCGCGAAGTAGAAGCTTTCTGGAAAAATCAGAAATTGAAATCGCAGAAGTGTTCTGCTGATTGAAGAGAATTTGGTATTTAAATTAAAAATTAACTTGGCAAAAGACCTTTTTGCCCTTCGTACATATTTTATATTTGTTTCGTCTTTCGTTTCGTTAATCGTCTCACTATTCGGGTTCTCCCAATTCCCTTATTTCACCAGTAAGTCCGACTCATTATTTGGGATTTACTAAAACTGTCCGTTCGTAAAACGGACCTCGTTTACTATTTTTACTAAAATGCCATTTACATTACGATGGAGGTAATTACACGGAATATAGCGTTATAACTCCGGAAATTCTCGTAAATTCCTTAAAATTCTTATTATTCGTTAGGATCGCAATGACGTTTTCTTTTTGTGAAACGGACTTGATTTGATATATTTACAAAAATGTCATAATATAATATAATATACAAATCCGTACAAGCCGGATATTACAATAAGTCAAGTCAACACAAAAAAAAATTTGACCTCAAATAACGCAAACATTTAATCGAGAAAAATAATGAATAGAAAATTTGCTAATATTACACTGTGGGAAGAAAACGAGGAAGAACACGATTTTAAAGAGTGGCTTAGACCGATGTGCTCTAACTAATCTTTTGATGATTCAAAGCAAATTGAGGGTCCTCTACATATAAAAGATGTGAAAATGACTTATTGGCAGCAACTAATGAAGTAGGAGAAATGGAAGAAGAACTCATCTATCCCCGTGAAGGTATGATAATCATGTTGGAGTCTCAAGTATATTAGAAAGATTATTCGAAGGAAGAAATCTCCAACATAGAGATTGAAGTTCACTCCTTAGTATCAACTAATGAACAAGAAAAGTTGGAGGAAGGGATTATTTTTCCTCATGAATTTCCACTATTCATAATGAATTTGGAGTTGAAAATAATCATTGAGAAGGATGTAGTAATAATGTTTCTTTTCCAAGCTCGACCTCAAATTTGAAGTTTATCGACTTGTCTTCACTCACACTTAAAGAAAATGAGAATGGGTTGAGCAATACTCATAAAAAAAAGAGTCATTAGTTTTGAAGAGACTTCAAAAGCAAATTGAAGAAAGACTGAAGCAATAGGAAAGTCTGATGGAACTTGTTAGTTCAAACCAAGTGACTCAATACCAAGTGCTGGAGATAGACTATGGAAAGGTAATGATATGCTTCAAGTTGGTGATTAAATAGAAGTACTAAAATTAACAAACTCATCAAATGCTCATTTCTTGGATATAGCAGATTCTGGTCTGAAAATGGTCCAATTTGCAGACTATATAACTTTCACGATTCTAAACCAAATAAGTTGAAATTTTAAGATGAACTTACTTTACATGTAAAAAAAATGCCTTAAATATTCAGGTCCAAATGTGTTGTGGACCGAAAGTTATATGAATGAAAGTGGCGGTTGCCGGAGACGCACTGCTCTGCTCTGGCTGAGAAGATGGGTCACCTTGTGGATGACATATTTCCTTCATGAGGAAACCAAATGGACGATTCTTGTGGTAGGTTAAAACTGAGTGAATGAGGATGGTTGTGTGTAAAAATGAGAGGTTGAATTGAATGGATGAGGTAGATATGGCTGAAAACGTATTGGTTTGTACGAGGAGGGGATAACAGTAACCTCTTGGCTTTGGGTCCTCTTTTAATGGAGGGCACTTCAATGAGCTTTGGAGGAGAGTCTTAACACTCTTTTGCTATGGATTCTACCTCCAAAAAGGCAGATAAAAGAGTGACAATAAAAACTTCTAAGGATACTCACAAACCTAGAAGCAATGGACCAAGAACATACTTGGTTATCACTCATCGGTGGCCATGGGTTTGGACTTACAAAGAGATCCGAATTTGAAGATGAACTCCAGCTATTTTCTTCCAACTAAGATGGCTGCTACAGCAGTTAAGGAGGGTTAAATACCTACTCTAATTACATTTAGGGTTTAACATGCAAAAAGGTGAAAGAAGGCTCTAGAAGGGTTGTATCACTCGGCCACCTCATTGGCCAAAAGTACAACTTTATCTCTCCAATGATCCTTATACCTTCTCCTCTTCAAATACATCTCATTTTCCCTACTAAATTAAGCCCTAATCCTACCATAAAATGATCAGCCATGCATGCCATGCAAACATAAAATAAGACAAGTGCTTTTGGAAAGAAAGTAAAGGATAGTCTCGGTTACACCATTTGTCAAAAGAAAAACAAATCCATTCTTCAGAAACTTGTGTGGCCAAGGGTTTGCTCCCATGTTGGCACATGGAATGCTTCTTCATGCCTATGGTACTTGGTTCCCCTCCAAGTCTTCAAAAGTGTGATGAGATTCGTGGCCTCCAAAGTGGCCTCCACGGCCAAGGTGTGAAGCTCGGATCCTCCCTCCTTAGTTTTCCTTTAACACATGTTTTGTTTGCTCCTTGAAACTCCCCTTAATTTCTCTTGTCACCTACTTCATTTCGTGGTGGAGTCTCTCCTGAAAAATTAGCAAACTTATTAGAAAAGGGTTGGCCGAGGCCGAGGCCGAGGTCGAGGCTCGGGTGTAACACTCGAAAATTTTTTATAAGATACATAGCCTTAGTTTAGGGATGTCATGCGAGTTTAACGATAATATAGAATGATGCTAAGGGTTTGATTTAGAAAGTGAAAGTGGAAGATAAGTGGTGGTGTAATTGAGTTAGTGTTTTGACTTTGACTCAATGAGTGATGACTTTGATTTGATAAAAATGTAAGTGAAGGGAGAAAAGAAGGATCATCACGTTGGAATGCATGATACAAAGGGATGAGTGTAGTTGTTTTTTATAAAGTCTAAAAGCTTGGTGGAAAAGTCAAAAAGAAGGTTGAAAAGTCAAGACAGTTTATCATCCAATAGAAAGCTATTTAGTGAACGAAAAAGGTGTTAAGGGAGTGGTCTTCACGTGGGATGGCATGACCCTTGAGGGAGGGGGGTTGTTTTGAGAATTTAGTAAATGTAGTGGAAAAAAAGTAAAAGAGGAAATGTTGATTTATAAATTTGAATGTTTAGGTGGTAAAATTTCATATTTTTGCTTTCTTCCTCCTTTCTTCCCACAAGCCTTGGCAGCCATTGGAGCCCTCCATCTTCTCCATTTCATCAAGAGTTTTCAAGCTTTAAGGTATAAAATCAAGTGGGTTTTGAGTTTAATACTTGTTAGTGATGGTTTTTAGGGTTTTTAAGGTATTTTTGGAGTATTTGGTTAGGGTTTGACCATGAAATCCGAAAATTTCATGTATTGGTTGGTTTCATTCCTAGTTTTAGTGTTTTAAATGTTAGATGGATTAGTTTAGATTGTTTTTGGAGTTAGAATTAGGATTTGGTAAAAGTTATACAAAAATCGGTTTTGTACACTAAATGCACCGGTTTTGTTATTGTATTTTTGGATTGGCCATGGGGTTTGGTTGGTTATTTTGATTGCTTCAATGGATAGTAGACATGTAGAGGTTTACGGAATGGGGTGGCACATCGAAATCTGTTGAAAAATGAATAAGTTATGGCCGTTTGAAGTTGGACGCTAAAAATAGTTAGAAAATCGGGCTTTAGGTATTGAATTGTATAGTTGGTTGAATTTTGGTTAGTGTTGGATTTAAGAATTCCTTAGAATTTTCTAGAATAATTGCTAAGTTATTTTTCCTATTTGTTAGGTTGTCGAGCGAATAATTTGATTGGACGAAGTGAGCAAACACATTCAAAGCAGTTAGGTAAGTAGAAGAATTCTTTTTGTTGCCTTAGGCCTACACCATGGAACGGTAGGGTTAACGGTCGGTTTCTTGTTTCGCATTGTGTTGTGTTGCGTATTCTTCTGTCATGCATCACAGTTTTTTTTAAGTTACAAAACTAGTTTTGTGCATTGTTTTGAATTGCGAGTGTGAAGTGTAATAAGATAATAAGGATTGCAAGAACTGGTCTCGAGTAAATTAGCCTTGTCGGGAATAAGTGTTGGAGTGTAGCACCCCGAAGGAATTTTTACGAGAGAGTGGTTTGGCTAAAAGATTTAAGACATCGTGAATATGAACTCCCAGACAGTCATAGGGTTCTACGATCAGTGTGGGGGAGGAAAATCGTGCTTGGCCATTCTAGACAGTTATGGGATGTGTGCTAACCGATTTTGCTTGGTTGGATCAAGGTGTGGCTGTCTTAGACAGTTATGAGATGTGTGCCTACTTGATCCACATAGCTTATAAAAAGATTCATGCAATAAACATGTAACGAGCACAACTGAGAGTTAGAAACTGCATGTGATAGGATTGGGTTGCATTGTGTGTTATGTGCATTCATTATTCTCTACTTACCAAGCATTATGCTTACTTTTCGTGTTCTATAGTGGTAACGATCTTATTCAGGTGAGCTAAATGAGGGAGCCCAGGACTAGGCAGCAGTCGGTGGTGCATGGAGTATGCCGGTGTGAGCGCTTGTCGGGGCGTCTCGGCCACGTTCCTTTGATAGTTTGGTGGGGATTTTGTATTTTGTCTTATTGATAGTTTTCTTTTAACTATTTCGGATTGTTGTGAATAGTGGATGTTTTATTGGATAATTGGCATGTAAAGGATAGTGGTTTGATACTTTGGATTTCAGGTTTTTTTCGGGTTTTGATAATTTTACTCGTTATGCCGCTCGTTTTATTTTTGTATTTCAAACAATATAGGATTCATTTGTTTCAACGTTTTCGTTAATATTTTGGAGTCGGTTTTCTGAGATTTTTATGGGTCATGGAGCTGGGAGTGTAGGGAATGTTTGGTAAAATTTTTAGGAGATTTAGAGGTGTTTGGCTTGTGAAAAAGTGGAAGAAATGAGTAGGAGGTCGAAGGAGGCGCGCAGGGCACAGCTGGGCGCGCAGCGCCTAGCAGCGCCGATCGATCGGCAGGAGCTACTGCTCCTCGATCGCGCACCCGAGAGGGTGCCGATCGATCGGCACCATCACGCGCATTGAGTCGTGCGCGGCGCCCAACTGAGCCAATTTGATTTTTTTTCAAAATGTTTCCTACTTCCAAAATGTTTTAACTCGATATTTTCTGACACGTTTTGCACATATTTTAGGTACGTTTTCCAACCGTTTTAGAGGAAACGCAAAAATCGAGTCAAAATTTTATCAAAAATTATTTTAAACGTGGGATTAGTGAGCAAAGTAGCGTACCAAGCCAGAATGGGTTCGGGGCGTTACATCGGGATTGTGCCTTTGGTCCTCTTGGCACGTCGGGTAACTAGAGCTTTGTCAAAGAGGTATGTTTTAATTGCGTATGTAACGACCCCAACCCCGTAGGGCCGTCACAGGACCTGACTTTACATTGACATAACCTTCACCTAAGCCCTCGTGTTTACAAATAAAATTTTTCTTTTTCACTCTACACTATAAAATAAACTGAACCTAGACAATTGACCCACCCCTAACAACCTTTAGGGTCTAACTTTAACTTAAGCATTTTAAGCGTAAAACATTTCGACTTTTAAAACATTTAAAACTAGACTAAAACAATTTTTAAAACAATTAACAATTAAAGTAAGATCAATTAAAACAAAACACTAATATAACCTACAATTTCGGAAAACTCAAGAAAACGAACTGCGTGGATCGCTCTAAAAATTGAGCATATCCATACCTGTTTTAAAATGACCAGACAGTTCAAAATACCCAAACAGTTCCAGTATATTCTAACATTAAGACTCTATATTCTAAACATTCTACTTCCACTACATTTACATCAAAACTCAACTTTTCTTTTCTATCAAAGTCATCTATCCACATGCATAGAAACTTCCATTCTCTTTCTTAATCAAAACTACACGTAAACATACCCAAAACAGACACGTCCACATACTAACCACAGACACCTACTAACCACGGTCGGAATCGCCCTAACAATATTGCCGGGTTGCCGCCATAGTCGTACTCCTCCAACTGTGCCCATGATCCTAGCATGCTTACGAAACTCACTGTACCTGTTCTTCTGCACCTACATCATGCAACATATACATTAAGCCTAATGCTTAGTAAGGGAATGCACTATATGAATTTAAAACATTTTACTTAACATATGCAGTTTCTACAGTTTCATCGTACATAATCATTTCATTTCGTTTCATCGTTCATATTCATTTCGTTTCGTTTCGTCATACATATTCATTTCATTTCGTTTCATCATACATATTCATTTCATTTCCATCGCACATACATGTAATCCTCTACCAATGGAGGGCGGATTAGTTTCTCCATCTCTAGACATTCCACATATAAATCTTTATCTGAAGGGTGAACCACTTCCCTCAGATATCATACGTTTTCTGGACGTTCCACAATTTACATCTGAAGGGTGAACCACTTCCCTCAAACACTTTACATTTTCGTTTTACATCGTTGTCGTTTCTACGTTCAAATCGTGAAAACATATGCTAAAACATTTTCGTACTTTTTCTAAAACATGATGCATGAGGTAATCTACGTACAACATATCATCAAGACATATCATCAAACAATTCACAACATACATAGACATACATTACTTTTGACAAACTTTACAAACAACTAATAGCTAACATCCTAGGCTACCCGACTCATTAAGCCCCACAATCAGAAAATCATCATCAAAACAGAAAAGCCTAGCGTTGACACGATGTAGGACCTTAAGGGCCGGAAACCTAACATCCACTTACCTGGCGTCCTGGCTATGCCGAGCACCGTCCTTGAAGAGCTTGGATTACCTAAGGCATTTCATAGCACGTCATTAGTATTAATCTAAATCATCCATTTCAAAGCTAAACGAAATCCCGAGCTAAGACAATTTCTTCAAAAATTCTAACTCATTTCGTTCGGGCATAACTAAACTATTATTTTCGTGAAAACATCTCAAATTACTATTTCTAGCCTAATCCAACTAAAACCTAATTAAACGGGCCACTAAATTGGGTTTGGTAAAACCGACCCGAAACTTCGAACGCGCGTAACTTTTGCGTCAGTTATCGGAATCGAACGATTCCAGCGGCCACATACTCCTCTAATAACCTATTTTAATCTGCCAAGAGGAATTTTAAAACAAATAACCGGAACTAGGTCAAAAAGGGCAAAACCCAAACTGCCCCTTTTACCCAAAATTTCTCTTTTTCGATTTTTCATCAAAACTCATCAAATTCCTTACCAATCTATCATATTCTAATGTATTAAGCATAAATTAGGGTTTCCAATTTCAAAAACCCAAAATCCAGATTCCCCCCCCCCCCCCTTCACGGTTTTCTCCCTGAAAACCGAGATAGCACAGCCCACCGACGAACACTCGCCTCACATCCGTAATTCCACCACATTTTCGTCACAAATCGACCAAAGAAATCGACCCAACTCGTGGACCACTCCACGGCCGAGCAACAAAGAGAAAACAGGGAGGAACTACCTTTTTTTCGGTCGGGTCTGGCGCGGAAAAAGGGCGAACCGAGCCCTGGCTTCAGCTCGTCGGTGACCGCACGTCTGAACGGTGGTCGGAGCCGTGGTCGCCGTCGGAGGGATGTCGCCACTCTCCCTCGTCTCTCTCTCTCGGCGTCGGGAGCTCGCAACGGAATGGCTTCTTCGTGAAGCCATTCTGTTGTTTTAAATAAAAACTATAATCTTTTAATTACCAAATTACTTAAATGCCCTTCCCTCAATTCTATGCTTAACTCTTTAATTAGTCTATCGATTCGGTTTCTCTGCAACTTCTTTATTTCTCTAAATATTCCAATTTAATCTTAGAGTTCTAACAAAACTCACCGTTCACAAAACGGACTTATTTTGCTATTTTTACGAATTAACATACTAAAAGGGTAAAACGGGAACTCTAGCATTACTCTTCTCGATTTGGGTTTCTAAAATCTCACTTATTCCTCTAAAAATTCCCATAAATTTCTAGGGCTCTAAAGAAACCTCACGCTCAAGAAAATACTTTAATTTGCCATTTACGAAAATTATCTAAGAAATTAGAAAATCCTAAAATCCGAAAACCCGGGCGTTACAGCGTACTTTGGTAGGCTTTTTGGAGTTATTTGGATTAAAAAACCTTACATTGTTGATATTGGCTTGGCTCCTTAGAGAGACACTTGTGACAACAGGGTCTTTAGCTAGTTTACTAGGCTTGATAGATATTTGGTGATGAAAGTTAAGGACCACTTACCAAGTTACGAGCTTATAGAAGTTGTTAATTTCTCAAAGTTGACCGACATCATTGTTTGCTCAAAGGCAAGGACAATGCATCAAGTAATCAGAGATTAATCAATGAGGTATTGGTCGTAAAATAAATTGATTGCTTAGATTTCGAGAATTGGACAGAATAAAGATCCTTACATATTGGTACTAAAATTGTCCTCTGGAAAGACAATTTTTGATATAGTGGTGTGGAGGAAGTTAAGTTAGTGACAACCAATGGGTGGTCGTATTCTGTAACGACCCTTAAGCTATTCCCTTAAATTTCCGTAAAGTATTTTTCTTTTTCGATTACAAATCCTCAATTTGATCTTTCAAACGTTTAGGCGGAATTAAAACTCGTTAAAATCTTTTGGCAAATTTAAAACCAATTGGATATAATTAGAGCAATTAAATTAAAACTTAAAACAAATAAAACAATACTCAAAAACCATAAAAAAATGACTAAAAATGCATCGGTCATGTGAAGCAAACAGGCTATCGAAAACGGGAAGGTGCAGGAAAGGCAATTCTGCCTGAAAAGCACAGGCGACCGAACGCATGAAGACTTGCGTTCGGGCGCCCCTCACACAGCCGCCCAAACGCTCGTCTTCAAGCGTTCGGTCGGTTCACGTTCTGTTTCCAGAACGTGAAATCCGACCCTCAAACCGACCGTACGCCACTCCTCCCGCGTACGTTCGCCGAACCCTCTGGAAAACAAGAGAGTTCTGCGATCCAACTCCTTTCTTTCAGCGACCCGTCGCCTCCCTCCTTTTCTCCCTTTCCCCTGTTTCCTTTGTTCCTCACTCCCTGCACTTCACACTACACACTCACAACTCAGCACACTGCATTCGTCTCTTTTCTCATTCCTTCATCGCATTCTTTTACATACCTTTAACAAACACACGTCTACACATATACGTCGCACATACTATCATCCACCCATTTCCCGACTCAAATACAATCAATTTCGTAAAAACGAACCGCGTGGTTCCGTTTAAAAGTGTAACATATCCTCCTGTTTTTGAAATCGGTAAAACATTTACAAAATACATCCAATTCACAAAATATTTTATACTACTTAACCAGATTCCAACATCCTATAATATTCTAACAGTTTCTATCATGTCTAACCCAAAATACCTATGTACGTCCCCACGGGTCAAAATAACGCTCTGACTGCCAGCGTACTCCCACGGGCCTCCTCCTTCAATCTGCTCATACTTCAGGCGGAGGGACGTCTTCCTCACCTGTCTCAATGTGTAACACCCGACATTTCGGCCAGGTGATTTTCTGACCATTTTCATTGTCAGCCTCTTATTTAACCTTTATGATTTAAAATTTAATGTTAAGACAAATTTATTACAAGTTGTGTGAAACTAGGTTGGGTGGCAGTTTTGTAATTAAAATCGATGGATTTAGTATAAATAGGAAATGGAAACCTTAAACCTCATTTATTACCACTGTAGCCGACATTCCCTCTCGGCGATTCCTTCTTTCCCAAGTTCTTACTCTCGGCTACAAGAACTTCCCTTTACCGACGGCTGGTTTCGAGCTTGCTCTTCTCTGCAAATCCACACCCGAGGTATGAAATGGACAATGTAGTCATTCATTAGTAAATAGAGCTCTGTTTTCAGCTCGGCACTGAGTTCGGATTTTTTTAGCAGTGGCCGAGTAGTTTATGACTTTTTAAAATCTGAGAGTAGAAATGTCATCCCGAATCAATTCTGAGCATTTTAAGTAACCAACTCGGATTTAATCAATGGTAAAACCTGTCCACCTAGTTTCGGATTTCAGACTACAGTGTGTCAAACAGAGGAATCAGAATGACTTTAGCTATTAGATCCTAGGATGGTTTATGATTAGGACTATTAGGACTTTGTTTTTACTACTGTAATGTACATGTTTTAGGTGAAGAAGTTTAAAGGAAAGAAGCTCGGATTGCTAAGGAATCCAGGTAAGTGAATGTATTAAGATTTCCGGCCACTAGGGCCCTACACCGCAAGGGTATTAGGAAATCATTGAGATGTTAGCTTATTGACTATGATTTGTTATTTCCACGATATGAAGAAGTTGTGTAAGTAAGTGTAAAGTTACAGGATGTTTTACTTGTCCTCATGATATGACTTCTCTCTATGAACTTTATGTCTATGCACTGTGTCCCTGTTATGATTAAGTTGAGAATATGAAAAGAAAATGTAACCAAAATTAAGTGCAGAGCGGGGAAAGACTATGTTATGTATGACTCGCGAATTCTCCCACTGGTGGAGGCCGAGTTAATGATATGTATGACTCGCGAAATCTCCCACTGGTGGAGGCCGAGTTAATGATGTGTACGACTCGCGAAATCTCCCACTGGTGGAGGCCGAGTTAATGATATGTATGGCTCGCGAATTCTCCCACTGGGGAGGCCGAGTGATGTATCATGATTGCCGCGATAGGCAAATGATTATGTACGACTGCCGCGATAGGCAAATGACTATGTACCCCTGTCTTCCTCCCTCGTTCCCTGCCTTAATACATGTTATGTAAATGATAAAGATGAACACGAATGATGAATGGTTTATGAACTTATGTCTCTTTAAATTGTGTACTCATGTATATCTGTCAGCATGCATTCCTTACTAAGCATTAGGCTTATAGTTAAACCTTATGGTGTAGGTGAAGAAGGTTCAGGTGAGGATGTTATGTTCAAAGAGGATGCTTAAGGCTGGTTGCTGGAGGATGCTCAAGGTGACAGTGCGGGACTGGAGAGGCGATTTATGACCCCTGGTTAAGACTCTTATGTTATAGTATGTTAAAGGATATGGTAGTTTAAGTAGGATGAGATTATTTAAAACGTTGAGCTTTGAAACTGTCTAGTGGATCACTGAGTCAGGGAATGATTATATAGATTATAAATGATCTGTTGCTTAAGTCTTCCGTTATATGCATTTGGATGAGTTGTGTTTTCTTCCAGTTGGAAGGAGTCCCTTGATGATTTAGTGTTCTCTACCGTAAGACGGAAGCTGGATGAGGCAATCTTCCGGTTGACGTCATCGGCAGATGCCGAGAGTTAATTGTTTGATGGTTTAGTCTTCCGGCTGACGTCATCGGCAGATGCCGAAGGGTAGTTGTTTGTTGGTTTAGTCTTCCGGCTGACGTCATCGGCAGATGCCGAAGGGTAGTTGTTTGTTGGTTTAGTCTTCCGGCTGACGTCATCGGAAGATGTAAAATGTGTTTTGTCGTTTAGCGACCGGAAGATGTAAAATGTGTTTTGTCGTTTAGCGACCGGAAGATGTAAAATGTGTTTTGTCGTTTAGCGACCGGAAGATGTAAAATGTGTTTTGTCGTTTAGCGACCGGAAGATGTAAAATGTGTTTTGTCGTTTAGCGACCGGAAGATGTAAAATGTGTTTTGTCGTTTAGCGACCGGAAGATGTAAAATGTGTTTTGTCGTTTAGCGACCGGAAGATGTAAAATGTGTTTTGTCGTTTAGCGACCGGAAGATGTAAAATGTGTTTTGTCGTTTAGCGACCGGAAGATGTAAAATGTGTTTTGTCGTTTAGCGACCGGAAGATGTAAAATGTGTTTTGTCGTTTAGCGACCGGAAGATGTAAAATGTGTTTTGTCGTTTAGCGACCGGAAGATGTAAAATGTGTTTTGTCGTTTAGCGACCGGAAGATGTAAAATGTGTTTTGTCGTTTAGCGACCGGAAGATGTAAAATGTGTTTTGTCGTTTAGCGACCGGAAGATGTAAAATGTGTTTTGTCGTTTAGCGACCGGAAGATGTAAAATGTGTTTTGTCGTTTAGCGACCGGAAGATGTAAAATGTGTTTTGTCGTTTAGCGACCGGAAGATGTAAAATGTGTTTTGTCGTTTAGCGACCGGAAGATGTAAAATGTGTTTTGTCGTTTAGCGACCGGAAGATGTAAAATGTGTTTTGTCGTTTAGCGACCGGAAGATGTAAAATGTGTTTTGTCGTTTAGCGACCGGAAGATGTAAAATGTGTTTTGTCGTTTAGCGACCGGAAGATGTAAAATGTGTTTTGTCGTTTAGCGACCGGAAGATGTAAAATGTGTTTTGTCGTTTAGCGACCGGAAGATGTAAAATGTGTTTTGTCGTTTAGCGACCGGAAGATGTAAAATGTGTTTTGTCGTTTAGCGACCGGAAGATGTAAAATGTCGGAAGATATAAATGTGTTTTTGTCATTAGTGACCGGGATGATGTTTTAATTTAGCGACCGGAAGATGTAAAATGTGTTTTGTCGTTTAGCGACCGGAAGATGTAAAATGTGTTTTGTCGTTTAGCGACCGGAAGATGTAAAATGTGTTTTGTCGTTTAGCGACCGGAAGATGTAAAATGTGTTTTGTCGTTTAGCGACCGGAAGATGTAAAATGTGTTTTGTCGTTTAGCGACCGGAAGATGTAAAATGTGTTTTGTCGTTTAGCGACCGGAAGATGTAAAATGTGTTTTGTCGTTTAGCGACCGGAAGATGTAAAATGTGTTTTGTCGTTTAGCGACCGGAAGATGTAAAATGTGTTTTGTCGTTTAGCGACCGGAAGATGTAAAATGTGTTTTGTCGTTTAGCGACCGGAAGATGTAAAATGTGTTTTGTCGTTTAGCGACCGGAAGATGTAAAATGTGTTTTGTCGTTTAGCGACCGGAAGATGTAAAATGTGTTTTGTCGTTTAGCGACCGGAAGATGTAAAATGTGTTTTGTCGTTTAGCGACCGGAAGATGTAAAATGTGTTTTGTCGTTTAGCGACCGGAAGATGTAAAATGTGAAAGTCTGTTAGAGATAGAAGTGAATGTATACTAGTAAAAGTTCAAGCAAACAATTAATGAAAGAATATGAACACGTGACGGCTCCTGGCCGGGGTCGTTACAATGTGGTACAGAGCAAAACCAGTTCTAAAACCGATTCTGCGACTGCCTTCCAGCACTGACTGTCACTTGAGCACCCTCAGCAACTGTAAGTATTTATGATCCATGTATGTTCCATAAGTTAAGTATGCCTGTAATGATTTGTTGAGAAGAATCCCAAGATGGTTAGAGGTCAACAGAGAGAGAGCATGAGGATAGCAATGCTATCGCTCAGTGACGATTGGCAGCGCCAATCTCACAATGAACGGACTGATGACAGCTAGAGAAGAACAAGGCAACTCCAGTACTAACGCAACTCATGACCATGGGGGTGAGCGCTTTCACCGGCTTCGACCCCCGGTGTTTAATGGGTATGTTTCAGATCCTATTCATGCTGAGGAGTGGATCCGAAAGATTGAAGACATGTTTAAGTATGCAAAGGTTGACGAAGGGGATAAGGTCACCTATGCTGTCTTTCATTTGGAGTTAAGTGCAAGGCATTGGTGGGACTCGATCCAGAACACCGCTAATGCCGAGACTATGACCTGGGGGATGTTCAAGACTGCCTTCTTTGACAAGTACTTTAATAGGACTATTCGGGCCAACAAGAAGAAGGAGTTCATGAATCTACGACAAACTGGCTCTGTGACGGATTATATATGTGAATTTGATGCTTTATCACGGTTTGCTCCCCGTATGATTGAGGATGAGGAAGATAAGATTTACCAATTTGTTCAAGGACTGAAGCCAAGTCTGTACATGAAAGTGAAGACTGCCGGGATACATAATGTACCTTATGGTGAAGTGACGGCTAAGGCCTTGGAGCTAGAAGAGGCAGAAATGACAGCATATGCACAGCGCGAACAGCCAAAGAAACTCATGAAGGACACTCAGCCGCCACCACGTCAGAACAAAGGTTGGCAGCCACGACAGAACAGGGGACCACAGCAACAACAGCATGGAATGAAGAGGCCCCTCAACCAGAATGATGACCAGGGAAAAGGAAAGAGACCTCTGGCGCCTCTATGCCCTACATGTCAGAGGAACCACCCTGGTGAGTGCAAGCTGCTTTCTGGCCGGTGTTTCAGGTGTGATAAGACCGGACACATGGTCAGAGATTGTCCCATGCTGCCAGACCCGAACCGTGCAAGGGTTCTACCCATTGTGTATGCGTTGATGGAAGATGTGGGAGCTGATCAACATACAGTCATATCAGGTACCATCATGATCTGCGGTTTTGCTGCTTATACACTTATTGATACAGGGGCCACACACTCGTTTATATCAACCTTGTTTGTATGCAAACATAACATAGGACCCTTACCAGCTGAAAGGTCATATAGTGTTGTGTTGCCATCAGGGAAGTCCCTACATTCAGAACAGATTGTTAAGGGTGACGTCGTGTCCTTAGGGGATAAGGATCTCTATGCGGAGTTAATTGTCATTGACATAAAGGGGTATGAGGTGATATTAGGGATGGATTGGTTATTTAGACATCATGCCACGATAAGTTGTAGATCTGGAATAGTTGATTTTAGACCCCCAAATGATAATCATTATTCCTTCCAAGCTATTCCTAAAATAAGTAAGATACCAATTATATCCTCACTAGAAATATACCGAATGCTGAGATGTGGTTGTGAGAGCTACCTGGCTAGTGTAATAGATGACCGGGTGAAGAATAAAATTGAGCTACAGGATATTCCTATAGTCCGAGAGTTTCCCGAGGCATTCTTAGATGATCTACCGGGTATACCACCCGATAGAGAAATAGAGTTTGTAATTGATACATACCCCGAGGCATCACCTGTATCTAAGAATCCCTACCGTATGGCACCTGTTGAGTTGAAAGAATTGAAGGTTCAACTGCAGGAATTGGTTGACAAGGGATTTATTCGCCCCAGCAGTTCTCCTTGGGGTGCACCAGTCTTATTTGTAAGGAAGAAGGATGGTTCTCTTAGAATGTGCATAGACTACAGGGAACTAAATAAGTTGACAATCAAGAATAGGTACCCCTTACCCAGGATTGACGATTTGTTTGACCAATTGCAAGGAGCTAAGGTATTTTCAAAGATAGATTTACGTTCGGGTTATTACCAACTGAAGGTTAAAGAAGGAGATATACCAAAGACAGCCTTCAGAACCCGCTATGGACATTATGAATTCTTAGTCATGTCGTTTGGATTGACAAATGCCCCTGCCGCTTTTATGGATCTAATGAACCGTGTGTTTCGTGAGTATTTGGATAAGTTTGTGATTGTATTCATAGATGATATCTTGATATACTCCCGAACTGTGGCTGACCATGAAGAACATTTGAAAGTAGTTTTGACGACATTGAAGGAGCATCAACTTTACGCCAAGTTGTCTAAGTGTGAGTTTTGGTTAGATAAGGTTAATTTCCTTGGCCATGTAGTTTCTGCTAATGGCATATCTGTGGACCGGACCAAAATTCAGGCAGTAAAGGATTGGCCTCAACCTAAGAATGCCAACGAAGTCCGCAGCTTCCTTGGATTGGCAGGCTATTACAGGAAGTTCATCAAGGGATTTTCCATGATAGCTAAACCCCTGACAGGTTTGACAAAGAAGGACATTAAGTATTCTTGGACTGAAGCCTGTGAAGACAGCTTCCAGACGTTAAAACTGAAGTTAACAACAGCTCCTGTATTGACCCTCCCAACCGAAGAAGGAAAATTTAGTGTTTACTGTGATGCTTCTAAAGTCGGTTTAGGTTGTGTTCTGATGCAAGAGGGTAAAGTTATAGCGTATGCTTCTAGGCAGCTAAAGAGTTACGAGCAAAATTACCCCACTCATGATCTAGAATTAGCTGCTGTTGTTTTTGCCTTGAAGATTTGGAGACACTATTTATATGGACAGCATTGTGAGGTGTTTTCTGACCATAAAAGTCTAAAGTACCTCTTCACACAGAAGGAATTGAACATGAGACAGAGACGTTGGTTGGAATTTGTCAAGGATTACGATTTTGAGATCAAGTATCACCCCGGGAAGGCTAACTCTGTAGCTGATGCGTTGAGTAGGATGTCAACAACAAGGCAGCCCGTGGTTTCAACCATGTCTATACCCTTAAGAACAGAAGTTCAGAAATTTGACTTGGAGATAGTTCCAGAGTTATCAGTCTTGCTCGCTGAGTTAACTATTCAACCAACAATTTTGGAAAAGATCAAGGATGCACAACAGAAGGATTCAGTGGAAAATATCAGCATGATGGATAAGTTGAAGAGCACCACCTCCGAGTTCAGTCTCTCCAAGGATGGGATCCTGAGGTTTAGAAATCGGTGGTGCATTCCTAATGATGTGGAATTGCGTAAGTTGATCTTGGCTGAGGCGCACTCCTCTTCCTTTTCTGTACATCCTGGCTGCACCAAGATGTACCGAGACCTGAAGTTACAGTACTGGTGGCCTAACCTAAAAAGGGATGTTGCTAAGTATGTAGAGTCCTGTTTAGTATGCCAACAAGTCAAAGCCGAGCACCAACGTCCGGGAGGTACTCTTCAGCCGTTGCCTATTCCCGAATGGAAGTGGGAACATATAGCTATGGATTTTGTTGTAGGACTACCTAAGACGACAAAAGGACATGATTGTATTTGGGTTAGGGTGGATAGACTGACGAAATCAGCCCATTTCTTACCTGTAAGGACCACCTATACGATGGACTATTTTGCTGATCTTTATGTTCAGGAAATTATTAGGTTGCATGGGATCCCTGTATCCATTGTCTCTGACCGTGACCCCAGGTTCACCTCTCGATTCTGGAAAAGTTTGCAAGGTACATTAGGTACAAAGTTATCTTTCAGCACAGCTTTTCACCCACAGACCGATGGCCAATCAGAAAGGACGATTCAAATACTCGAAGATATGTTGAGAGCATGTGTACTTGACTTTCAGACAACTTGGAGCAGACAATTACCTCTGGTTGAGTTCTCCTACAATAACAGTTATCAGTCCACCATCGGTATGGCACCTTATGAAGCACTGTATGGTAGGAAATGTAGGTCACCCCTTTACTGGGACGAGGTTGGTGAAACAAAACTTCTTGGACCTGATATTCTGCAGCAAATGTCAGATAAGTTTGCCACTATTCGGAAAAGAATGATGACTGCACAAAGCCGGCAGAAGTGTTATGCAGATCAAAGGAGAAGGGAACTCGAGTTTTCAGTAGGAGATGAAGTATTCTTAAAGGTGTCACCATTTAGAGGAGTCTTAAGATTTGGCAAGAAGGGAAAACTTAATCCTAGATTTATTGGACCCTTCCCTGTCTTGGCAAAAATCGGGAGTACGGCTTACAGACTGCAACTGCCCCCATCGTTGGATAAAGTTCATAATGTCTTCCATGTGTCAATGTTAAGGAAGTGCATGCGTGACCCGATGCAGGTCATCCAGCCATCGGATATTAGTTTAGAGCCGACACTGGAATATGAGGAGAAACCGATACAGATATTGGAATATGCAGTCAAGACTCTGAGGAACAAAGAGATCCCATTGGTGAAAGTTTTATGGACAAATCACGGCATTGAAGAAGCCACATGGGAAGGACAGCAGGAGATGTTGGACAAATATCCTGAGTTGTTTGCTTGAGCAATTTTCGAGGACGAAAATTTTGTTTAAGGAGGGGTGGATGTAACACCCGACATTTCAGCCAGGTGATTTTCTGACCATTTTCATTGTCACCCTCTTATTTAACCTTTATGATTTAAAATTTAATGTTAAGACAAATTTATTACAAGTTGTGTGAAACTAGGTTGGGTGGCAGTTTTGTAATTAAAATCGATGGATTTAATATAAATAGGAAATGGAAACCTTAAACCTCATTTATTACCACTGTAGCCGACATTCCCTCTCGGCGATTCCTTCTTTCCCAAGTTCTTGCTCTCGGCTACCAGAACTTCCCTTTACCGACGACTGGTTTCGAGCTTGCTCTTCTCTGCAAATCCACACCCGAGGTATGAAATGGACAATGTGTCATTCATTAGTAAATAGAGCTCGTTTTCAGCTCGTCACTGAGTTCGGATTTTTGTGTAAGGCAGTGGCCGAGTAGTTTTAATGACTTGTTTTTTTAAAATCCTGAGAGTAGAATTCATCCCGAATCGATTTGAGCATGTTAAGTAACCAACTCAGATTTAATCATGGTAAAACCTGTCCACCTAGTTTCGATTTCAGACTGCATGGTGTCAAATATGGAATCGAATGACTTTAGCTATTAGATCCTAGGATGGTTTATGATTACGACTATTAAGGATGTTGTTTAACTACTGTAATGTACAGGTTTTAGGTGAAGAAGTTTAAAGTAAAGAACTCTCGGATTGGCGACGGACTCCAGTAATTGACTTAGAAGATTTCCCCTGCCACTATGGCACTACAACCGCAAGGTATTAGGAAATCACGAGATGTTGCTTATTGACTATGATTTGTTATTTCCACGATATGAAGAAGTTGTGTAGTAAGTGCAAAGTTATCAGGATGTTTTACTTGTCTCATGATATGACTTCTCTCTATGAACTTTACTTTATTCTATGGCCCTGTTCCTCTGTTAGGATTATTGAAATATGAAAAGCAAAGTAACCAAGATTAAGTGCAGAGCGGGGAAAGACCATTTATGTAGGACTCGCGAATTCTTCCTCCCAAGTTCTGCTCTTCGGCTACCATAACTCTCCTTACCGACGCCTGTTTCGAGCTTGCTCTTCTCTGCAAATCCACACCCGAGTATGAATGGACAATGTATCATTCATTAGTAAATAGAGCTCTCTTTTTCAGCTCAGGCCCTGAGTTCGATTTTTGTTTAGTCATTGGCCGAGTAGTTTATGACTTTGTAAAATCTTAGAGTAGAAATGTTCATCCCGAACGTTTTGCGCGTTTAAGTTAACCACACCTCAATTTAATCAATGTCCACCTGTCCACCTAGTTTCGGATTTCAGACTGCAGTGTGTCAAATAGAGGAATCGGAATGACTTTAGCTATTAGATCCTAGGATGGTTATGATTAGGATATTAGGACTTTGTTTTTACCTACTGTAATGTACATGTTTTAGGTGAAGAGTTTAAAGGAAAGAAGCTCGGATTGCTAAGGAATCCAGGTAAGTGAATGTATTAAGATTTCCGGCCACTAGGGCCCTACACCGCAAGGGTATTAGGAAATCACTGAGATGTTAGCTTATTGACTATGATTTGTTATTTCCACGATATGAAGAAGTTGTGTAAGTAAGTGTAAAGTTACAGGATGTTTTACTTGTCCTCATGATATGACTTCTCTCTATGAACTTTATGTCTATGCACTGTGTCCCTGTTATGATTAAGTTGAGAATATGAAAAGCAAATGTAACCAAGATTAAGTGCAGAGCGGGGAAAGACTATGTTATGTATGACTCGCGAATTCTCCCACTGGTGGAGGCCGAGTTAATGATATGTATGACTCGCGAAATCTCCCACTGGTGGAGGCCGAGTTAATGATGTGTACGACTCGCGAAATCTCCCACTGGTGGAGGCCGAATTAATGATATGTATGGCTCGCGAATTCTCCCACTAGGGAGGCCGAGTGATGTATCATGATTGCCGCGATAGGCAAATGATTATGTACGACTGCCGCGATAGGCAAATGACTATGTACCCCTGTCTTCCTCCCTCGTTCCCTACCTTAATACATGTTATGTAAATGATAAAGATGAACACGAATGATGAATGGTTTATGAACTTATGTCTCTTTAAATTGTGTACTCATGTATATCTGTCAGCATGCATTCCTTACTAAGCATTAGGCTTATAGTTAAACCTTATGGTGTAGGTGAAGAAGGTTCAGGTGAGGATGTTATGTTCAAAGAGGATGCTTAAGGCTGGTTGCTGGAGAATGCTCAAGGTGATAGTGCGGGACTGGAGAGGCGATTTATGACCCCTGGTTAAGACTCTTATGTTACAGTATGTTAAAGGATATGGTAGTTTAAGTAGGATGAGATTATTTAAAACGTTGAGCTTTGAAACTGTCTAGTGGATCACTGAGTCAGGGAATGATTATATAGATTATAAATGATCTGTTGCTTAAGTCTTCCGTTATATGCATTTGGATGAGTTGTGTTTTCTTCCAGTTGGAAGGAGTCCCTTGATGATTTAGTGTTCTCTACCGTAAGACGGAAGCTGGATGAGGCAATCTTCCGGTTGACGTCATCGGCAAATGCCGAGAGTTAATTGTTTGATGGTTTAGTCTTCCGGCTGACGTCATCGGCAGATGCCGAAGGGTAGTTGTTTGTTGGTTTAGTCTTCCGGCTGACGTCATCGGCAGATGCCGAAGGATAGTTGTATGATGGTTTAGTCTTCCGGATGACGTCACCGGAAGATGTAAAATGTGTTTTGTCGTTTAGCGACCGGAAGATGTAAAATGTGTTTTGTCGTTTAGCGACCGGAAGATGTAAAATGTGTTTTGTCGTTTAGCGACCGGAAGATATAAAATGTGTTTTTGTCATTTAGTGACCGGATGATGTTTTAATTTAGCACGCGAGGCCCACGTGCCCACCGGAAGATGTCTCCTTTTAGGTGATGTTAAGCGAGTCACGCGTAATGCACGTGATGACCGGACGACTAAGTTTCTGAGGGTTGTCAACGCATGCAACCCATGCAAACCCGAGTGGTATTATGTTAAGAGAATTGAGGGCACTTCCTCTTTTCCCGAAATTGTCAAGAAACCGATGACCGAGTCCAGTCGCTCGACTCTGTGAAAGTTTGAGCCGACGAGGCGTGGGAAGTCGGGCATGAGAGGGTTCGTCTTCCTTAATGGTTCTGCGTCTCTATTACCAGTTTAGAAAAAAAAAATATATGTAAAATGTGAAAGTCTGTTGAGAGATAGTAAGTGAATGTAATAATAGTAAAAGTCAAGCAAACGATTAATGAAAGAATATGAACACGTGACGGCTCCTGGCCGGGGTCGTTACACAATGTCTCCTACACCATAGAATTAAACACGTGAGCTAGAGGCTCAGTAAATCTAAGTGAATGCAAATGTATGCTATGCTATGCTATGTTCTTTTGAAACTCTGCATTCTTTTCATTTCTTTGTTTCTTTGTTTCTGTGTCTATGTGTCACCCGGGGCTTCACTCTCGTTAGATAGGAGCGGCACATCCCGCGATTGGATAGCCCCTCGGATCTAACACGGGGGGAAAGCATGCTTCCTTCGACAGCCATGCCTGAACCACCGCACCCGGCGTGACTATCTCTGTTGTTCAATTACGTACTTTGTTTACCTTTTTTCTGTGTAAAACGCTTTGAAATTCATTTTGCATGTGTGCTTAGAAAACGATGCATGAACGTGCTCAATACAACAATTAAAGCAAGTAAAAACATACAATATTAAACTAACAATTAACGACTTAACAAAACGTAATTCTAACTACCCGTTCCAAACTACCCAAATGCATCTCAAATATCCTCGATCGACTCAATTCGTACGGTGTAGGCCTAGATGGCCAAACAAGTCACAGAGACTTACCTCGCGTCCGTTGTTCACCGAGCTTCGTCCACAAATGCTTGTTCACCTATAACATTTCACAATATACGTATTAAATCGAGTCTAAATCACCAAACTCCAAAATTGCTAACCCCTATCTATAGAAAATTCTCCTAAACTCTATTTTTAGTTCGTTGAGGCATTTCGTCGAGCAACTCGCGTTCGAGAATCACCAAACTCCATAAATGGAGGTTTTTAAGCTCCAACATATCCAAATTTCAATTATACTTCAACACAATCGATGAACTAAGCTCCAATAATAATCAATACGTCTATTAGAGGCGTAACTAAGCTCAACCTATAAATTTCAAACATCGATTCACGTTATCAACGAAAACCCTAACGAACCCTAATCATTTTAAACCCTAAAAATCGCTATCTAAAGTTCCGAAAGCTTAGAGCCTTACCTAGAGAGCGAAGAATGAGCGAACACGTGATGGATCGAGTAGCTGGAGGAAGGCAATCGCTGCCGGAATGAAGAAGTCGTCGGAGGAGGAAGAGAAATCGCGTGGAGGAGGAGAGAAAATAGAATTTTCGTTGAAGTGTTTGTAAAATGAAGGAATTGTGATATTTAAATAAAAGTTGGTTTGGCAAATGACTAAATTGTCCTCCTAATTAACTTCAATTTCTCCTTCCAATTAACTCGTTATTTATCTAACGATCCGATTATCCAAAATTCTCATATTTCACCCAAAATTCTAATTTATTATTACGGCTTCGTTAAAACTTTCCGTCTGAAAAACGGACTTAATCTGGCGTATTTACAAAATAGCCGTATATATTAGAATAGAAATAATTCCCGTAAAGCCGGCTGTTACATTCCACCAACCTCATTTAAATTTTGTCCTCAAAATTTCATTACATAAACAGTTCAGGATACTTCAACATCATATCCTGCTGTCGTTCCCATGTAGCCTCCTCTACGTCATGGTTTCTCCACAAAACCTTTACTAGAGGAATCTCCCTGTTCCGCAATACTTTGATAGAAGACTCCAGGATTCGTCTTGGCCTTTCCTCATAGGTCAGCGTTGGTTGTACTTCAATCTCCCTTGTTTCAACGACGTGGGATGGATCACGTATACATTTTCTGAGCATAGACACGTGGAACACGTCGTGAATACCCTCCATAGACGCTGGAAGCTGCAATCGGTACGCCAGAGTTCCGACCCTCTTCAGAATGGGAAAGGGCCCTACAAAACGAAGGTTCAATTTACCTCGCCTTCCAAATCGCATAACGCCTTTAAACGGAGAAATCTTTAAATACACCTCATCGCCTTCCTTGAACTGTAATTCTCTCCGTCTGGTGTCCGCATAACTCTTTTGGCGGCTTTGGGCAACCTCTATGCGTTGTCGAATAACAGCGATTTTCTCCGCTATTTGTTGTAAAATATCTGGGCCAACAATGCTAGCTTCGCCTACCTCATCCCAATATAGTGGAGACCTGCATTTTCGACCATACAGCGCCTCATACGGAGCCATGCCAATCGTAGCCTGGAAGCTGTTATTGTACGAAAACTCGATCAATGGCAAATATCGGCTCCACGAGCCCTGAAACTCTAGCACGCAGGCTCTAAGCATATCCTCGAGAATCTGGTTTGTCCTTTCAGTCTGTCCGTCAGTTTGAGGATGAAATGCCGTGCTAAAATTTAACTGAGTTCCCATTGCCTTATGTAAACTCTTCCAGAACTTCGAAGTAAATCTAGCATCTCTATCAGAAACAATAGAGATAGGCACTCCGTGTAGTCTGACAATCTCCTGTACGTACAGCTCAGCTAGCTGGTCCATAGAATAGGTCATCTTTACTGGCAGGAAGTGAGCCGTCTTTGTCAAACGGTCCACTATCACCCAAATACCATCGTGCCCCTTTGTCGTTCTCGGGAGCCCAACTATAAAATCTGTGGATATTTGCTCCCACTTCCACTCTGGAATAGGCAGTGGCTGTAAGGTTCCAGCTGGCCTTTGATGTTCTGCCTTTACCTGTTGACAAATCAGGCAGGTTTCTACATACCTGGCAATTTCTCTCTTCATATTAGGCCACCAAAAATATTGTCTCAAGTCTCTGTACATTTTGGTGCTCCCCGGATGTACTGAATACGCCGAGGAATGTGCCTCAGTTAAGATCTCATTTTTCAGCTCACCATCGTCAGGCACGTACCACCTGTGCCGAAATTTCAATACTCCATCATCTGTCAGGTTAAAATCAGACAATCCTTCAGATGTCATGCTCGTTCTATGCCTTTCACACTCCGAATCGTTCTGTTGAGCCTCTCGGACCTTGTCTAAAATCGTTGGTCTAAGAGAAATATTAGTAAGCATGCTGGACAATTCTGCCACAATTTCCGCGTCGAAGTTCTCAATCTCAGACCTCAACATTACCGACATTGACGCAAGCAAAGGCTGGCTCGTTGTAGGCACTCAGCTCAAGGCATTAGCTACTTTATTTGCCTTTCCTGGGTGGTATTTAATTTCAAAATCGTAGTCTTTAACGAACTCTAACCACCTTCGCTGCCACATGTTAAGTTCTTTCTGTGTAAACAAGTATTTTAAACTCTTGTGATCTGAAAACACCTCACACTGCTGCCCATACAGATATGTCTCCAGATTTTTAATGCAAAGACTACTGCTGCGAGTTCAAGGTCGTGTGTCGGATAGTTTTGTTCATATGGCTTCAATTGTCTAGAAGCGTAAGCGACGACCTTGCCTTCCTGCATTAAAACACATCCCAGTCCGATCCCCTGAGGCATCACAATAAATACTGAACTTATCGCCCTCAACTGGTAGTGTCAGAACTGGAGCCATAGTCAATCTCTGTTTCAGCTCCACAAAACTTTTCTCACATGCAGGAGACCATAGAAATCTTTGATTCTTTCTCGTCAATTGAGATAGAGGGACGGCTATCTTTGAAAACCCCTCGATGAATTTCCTGTAATATTCTGCTAAACCAAGAAATCCTCGTACCTCTCGTACATTCTTGGGCTGTGGCCATTGTTTGACAACCTCTATTTTAGCTGGATCCACTGAGATTCCCTCCTGAGATATGATATGACCAAGAAAACTTACTTGATCAAGCCAGAATTCACACTTAGAAAATTTCGGATACAATTGATGTTGACACAAGGTCCTTAGAACGATCCGCAAATGTTCCTCGTGCTCCTCCTTTGTCTTGGAATAAACCAGGATGTCATCTATAAAAACAACGACAAACCTGTCCAAATACTCTTTGAAGACGCGATTCATCATATCCATAAATGCTGCAGGAGCATTGGTAAGTCCAAAGGACATCACAAGAAATTCGTAATGCCCATACCTCGTTCGAAATGCTGTCTTTTCAATATCTTCTTTTCGGACTTTCAACTAATAGTAACCCGAGCGTAGGTCGATCCTTGAAAACACTCGGGCACCCTGCAACTGGTCAAATAGATCGTCAATTCGGGGCAGTGGATACTTATTCTTCACGGTCAATTTATTTAACTCCCGATAATCAACGCACATCCTGAGAGTTCCGTCCTTTTTCTTCACAAATAGGACCGGTGCGCCCCACGGAGAAAAGCTGGGTCGAATGAACCCTTTGTCTAATAGCTCCTCCAACTGAGATTTCAGTTTCTTCAATTCTGCAGGCGCCAATCTGTACGCATTCTTAGATACAGGCGCTGAACTCGGATAAACATCAATTACAAACTCGATCTCCTGATCAGGCGGTAGTCCTGGAAGATCATCGAGAAAAATCCCCGAGAACTCTTTAACAACTGGGAGATCATCCGGTTTCAATTTATCAAGTAGTCGAGTATCAACCACCATGGCCACAAAAATCGAGCACCCATCTTTAAATTGTTCTTTGGCTATCATCGAATAAGAAGTAGGTAGCCCGCTTAACCTATTCATTGCCTGAAAAGTGAACTCAACTTTGTTCGGAGGGCGGAAAGTCACCATCCCGGACCCGCAGTCAATTGTGGCGCAATGGCGTGCAAGCCAATCCATCCCCAAAATAAGATTGTACACCTCTATTCCCATAACTATCAACCGGGCATAGAGGGTGTTGTTTCCCACAGAGACGACGTTGCCCTAGAAAACCTGATCAGACTGCATATTTGCTCCCGAAGGAAGCATTACTCTATACTCGCACTCAGCCAACTCAGATACTAGCCCCAATCTACCCATGCAAGCAGTTGAAATAAAGGAGTGCGTAGCTCCTGTATCTATCAAGGAAAATACTGGTACACCCATGACTAGAATAGTACTTGCTATGACGGATGGCTGTGCCTCATCGTCGACATCTCCAGGTTCAATGAATGCGAATATCCTTGGCATAACTCTTCGCTGATCCTTGCCTGGTTGTGTTCGGTTCAATAACGGGCAATTCATGGCATAATGGCCCACTTCACCGCATCGATAACAGCTATTGGTACCCACTCGGCACTCGCCAAAATGTTCCTTCTGGCACTTAGGACAAACGGGCTTCTGAGCGGCCCCTTGAACCTACTTCCCTTATCATTTCCTCCCTCATGAGGCCTTTTGACGCCTCGTTGTTGTTGTTGTCCTCTAGGTTGCCAACCTCTATTCCGTACCTGAGGCTGAATCTCGCGAAAGAAGCCTTTAGCAGGCTCCCTTGGCTTAACACACGTCAACTCTGCAGCCTCAAACTCCAGGGCTCTCGCTGCAATTTCCTCATAGGGCACATCCATAATACCCGACACAATGACGTTCTTCCGAATCTCCCTATCTAGCCCATCCATAAATTGATGCACCTTTTCTTCATTATCGCTGACTAGGCGTGGTGCAAACTTGGATAAAGCTTCAAACTTCTTGATATACTCTGCAACTGTACCAGTTTGCTTCAATTGCGTAAACTCAGCTCTCTTTGCCGCTCTCACTGTACGGCTGAAGTATTTATCAAAGAACACGGTCTTAAACCGTTCCCACCTCATCAGTGACATGTCAGTCGTAACTTTAATAGAATCCCACCAAGTTCGAGCATCTAATTCCAAGTGGAACGTAGCGCACTCAACCTTCTCGGCATTATCCACTTTGGCATATGCCATCATATCCTCCATTTTCCGAACCCACTCCTCAGTAATAGAGGGGTCCGTAGATTGCCCATTAAATATCGGAGGTCTTAACTTTTGAAGTCTCTCCATATTTTGACCATTAGGAACAACTATATCTCGAGCTCTTTGATTTTCACATTAATTCTCACGGTTTTCATTTACTAGGTCCTCAATTTGCCGGGCCTGTCTATCCATATGCTGGGCTTGACGGTCCAGCAAATCAGTCAATCTATCCAAAGCATCGTCTCGGGCGTCCTTACCTCGAACCATATTCTATAATTCCTATAAAATTAAAACAAATAATCCTAAGAAATCAAATTAAAATAAAACAATTAAACGTACTTACAGTTGATGAAGGATGTCCGTGTAGTGGCTGAGCAGTCGTGTAGTCTACAGAACCGTTTTTAAAACCCGGGGGCTCTGATACCATAACTGTAACGACCCTTAAGCTATTCCCTTAAATTTCCGTAAAGTATTTTTCTTTTTCGATTACAAATCCTCAATTTGATCTTTCAAACGTTTAGGCGGAATTAAAACTCGTTAAAATCTTTTGGCAAATTTAAAACCAATTGGATATAATTAGAGCAATTAAATTAAAACTTAAAACATATAAAACAATACTCAAAAACCATAAAAAAATGACTAAAAATGCATCGGTCATGTGAAGCAAACAGGCTATCGAAAACGGGGAGGTGCAGGAAAGGCAATTCTGCCTGAAAAGCACAGGCGACCGAACGCATGAAGACTTGCGTTCGGGCGCCCCTCACACAGCCGCCCGAACGCTCGTCTTCAAGCGTTCGGTCGGTTCACGTTCTGTTTCCAGAACATGAAATCCGACCCTCAAACCGACCGTACGCCACTCCTCCCGCGTACGTTCGCCGAACCCTCTGGAAGACCAGAGAGTTCTGCGATCCAACTCCTTTCTTTCAGCGACCCGTCGCCTCCCTCCTTTTCTCCCTTTCCCCTGTTTCCTTTGTTCCTCACTCCCTGCACTTCACACTACACACTCACAACTCAACACACTGCATTCGTCTCTTTTCTCATTCCTTCATCGCATTCTTTTACATACCTTTAACAAACACACGTCTACACATATACGTCGCACATACTATCATCCACCCATTTCCCGACTCAAATACAATCAATTTCGTAAAAACGAACCGCGTGGTTCCGTTTAAAAGTGTAACATATCCTCCTGTTTTTGAAATCGGTAAAACATTTACAAAATACATCCAATTCACAAAATATTTTATACTACTTAACCAGATTCCAACATCCTATAATATTCTAACAATTTCTATCATGTCTAACCCAAAATACCTATGTACATCCCCACGGGTCAAAATAACGCTCTGACTGCCAGCGCACTCCCACGGGCCTCCTCCTTCAATCTGCTCATACTTCAGGCGGAGGGACGTCTTCCTCACCTGTCTCAATGTCTCCTACACCATAGAATTAAACACGTGAGCTAGAGGCTCAGTAAATCTAAGTGAATGCAAATGTATGCTATGCTATGCTATGTTCTTTTGAAACTCTGCATTCTTTTCATTTCTTTGTTTCTTTGTTTCTGTGTCTATGTGTCACCCGGGGCTTCACTCTCGTTAGATAGGAGCGTCACATCCCGCGATTGGATAGCCCCTCGGATCTAACACGGGGGGAAAGCATGCTTCCTTCGACAGCCATGCCTGAACCACCGCACCCGGCGTGACTATCTCTGTTGTTCAATTACGTACTTTGTTTACCTTTTTTCTGTGTAAAACGCTTTGAAATTCATTTTGCATGCGTGCTTAGAAAACGATGCATGAACGTGCTCAATACAATAATTAAAGCAAGTAAAAACATACAATATTAAACTAACAATTAACGACTTAACAAAACGTAATTCTAACTACCCGTTCCAAACTACCCAAATGCATCTCAAATATCCTCGATCGACTCAATTCGTACGGTGTAGGCCTAGATGGCCAAACAAGTCACAGAGACTTACCTCGCGTCCGTTGTTCACCGAGCTTCGTCCACAAATGCTTGTTCACCTATAACATTTCACAATATACGTATTAAATCGAGTCTAAATCACCAAACTCCAAAATTGCTAACCCCTATCTATAGAAAATTCTCCTAAACTCTATTTTTAGTTCGTTGAGACATTTCGTCAAGCAACTCGCGTTCGAGAATCACCAAACTCCATAAATGGAGGTTTTTAAGCTCCAACATATCCAAATTTCAATTATACTTCAACACAATCGATGAACTAAGCTCCAATAATAATCAATACGTCTATTAGAGGCGTAACTAAGCTCAACCTATAAATTTCAAACATCGATTCACGTTTTCAACGAAAACCCTAACGAACCCTAATCGTTTTAAACCCTAAAAATTGCTATCTAAAGTTCCGAAAGCTTAGAGCCTTACCTAGAGAGCGAAGACGGAGCGAACACGTGATGGATCGAGTTGCTGGAGGAAGGCAATCGCTGCCGGAATGAAGAAGTCGTCGGAGGAGGAAGAGAAATCGCGTGGAGGAGGAGAGAAAATAGAATTTTCGTTGAAGTGTTTGTAAAATGAAGGAATTGTGATATTTAAATAAAAGTTGGTTTGGCAAATGACTAAATTGTCCTCCTAATTAACTTCAATTTCTCCTTCCAATTAACTCGTTATTTATCTAACGATCCGATTATCCAAAATTCTCATATTTCACCAAAATTCTAATTTATTATTACGGCTTCGTTAAAACTTTCCGTCTGCAAAACGGACTTAATCTGGCGTATTTACAAAATGGCCGTATATATTATAATAGAAATAATTCCCGTAAAGCCAGGTGTTACATATTCAATCAATGAAGAGGAAGACATCTAATTTAGGAGACATGAAAATTGTGTTGAAATCAATAATTATATTATTCATGTTTAGTGGTGTTGGTGGAAGTTAAGTTAGTGACAACCAATGGGTGGTCGTATTCAATCAATGAAGAGGAAGACATCTAATTTAGAAGACATGAAAATTGTGTTGAAATCAATAATTATATTATTCATGTTTATTTACTCAAAAGTGGGAAGTTATGGATGCCAAACGGTTGTACCTGAGACTCTTTAAGTAGAAAAGATCATGGCGAAATACTTGTACTTTAAAATTTGGAAAAGAATGTGTATGAGGCTATGAAAGAATATTTCTCTAGGCCATTTGTGAGGAAGATTAGCACGTGTTTTAAGAGGAGTATATCATTTATAAGAAACCTAAATACCGATTGCAACTCCAAGGTTTATGTACACTATTGTTGTTCTTTAATCCCCATTGGCTCAAGTTGAGCATGAATTTCTTTTGGAATTATCCCAAACAATTAGAGGAAAGAGAACTATCTTGCATGTGGTGTACTAATTTTCAAGGATGGCATAAAAAGTTCAAATTGGAAGGAGCCTTGGATTTAAGGTAAAATCCTCTTCAAATCCCAAGAGAATGATGTGCGACGGGAATCCTCTTCAAATCCCAGGAGAATGATGTGCTACGGGATCCCTCAACTCATCATAAACTTTGATAGTAAACATTAGATAAAAATGACTAATGGGTGTAGGTATAATTAAGTGCTAACCCATAAGTAAATGACATGTGTAAGAAAAAGAATAGTATAAGATCAATAGTAAGTCTTATGATAAATAAGTTAAGAAAAACACCAAACCTAAAGGAAACATAAAGCCATATGTTTCTAGATAGTCAGAATGACATTGAACTTATTAGCTGTCATAAAAACTCACTAGGCTGTTCCTCCCTATTTTCAAGTACATAAAAGATAAATTGATATGAGGTTTTGGGCTTAAAACAACGTAGGATTAAAGCATTTTGTTTTACTTTTTTGTATATTATTTAGTATGGTCAATATATGTATTTTGTTTAGCTTTAAGTATTATATATAATAAGACTTGTGATATTTATAGGATCGTGATTGTCTAAAAGGAAGAGAGGGGGGGGGGGGGGGGGGAGTGAATTAGAAATTTCTTAACCTAATCGTTTTTAATAATACAAATTAGTTTTATCTTATTTTTTTACTTTTTGTGCAATTAATAACAAACACTTAAAAGTAAGAGTAAGAGAAAGAGATTGAGACCGATATTTTTACATAGTTCGACCAATCTTGCCTGCGTCCACACTTCAAGGTTTCCCCCTTGAAGATCATTTTCTTCTCCTTAACGAGATTTCTTGATCGAACTTCACGGGCGTCGATCTACTACCTTACAACTTTGGATTGAACTTCACGAGCGTTAATCCACTGCCTTCAAGTTTTTACAAGGTTGAAAATTGTAGAGCACAAAACTACACTATCTCAAAAAGCAAAATCTCAAGTTTAGATATAGAGAGGTGTCGAGAATCGAAGAGTATTACAAACTTAAGATCTTGGAAGTATGTAGACAAAGATTGTCGTGTAAGCTCGTGAGAGTTGAGAGAGAATTGTTCAAGTTGGCCAAAAAAGAAGATCTTCTCCCAAGCTTCAATCGTCTATTAATACTGGTGTCTGTAATCTACGTCACATTCGGACGACTCCTTGTTTCCGTACTAAAAATATGACCGTTGTGAACAATCAGTACGTAGAAAGCTAGCCGTTGTGGTCTGCGGTCGATATTACTTTCGGCGGAAGACTTATTGATTCGGATGATGTTATCCTAGCGGACGAAATCTTTGTTCGGTCGACATTGATCTCGCGGAGCATTCTCATATTGGACTTTCGGTCGACTTCTTTATTCGTTCGACTTTATTGTTGCAGAATCATTCTTGGTTTTGGTCGTCATTGATTTCGGTAGACTTCAAAATCCGGTCAACATAATTCCCACGGACGACTTCTGGCTTTAGTATATTGGTCGATATTCAATTGGTTCCACCATCGGTCGACTTTGCTTTGTCCGGTTAATATATCTAGCGGATGACTTTCAAATCTACTTTGACAGCAGTCGATATTCTTTTTGGCAGACGACTTATACATCTGGTTAACATGCACCATTCTTGACTAACAACACTTAATCAAAAACGTTAGAAAACATAATACCTTTTTTAAAAGGG
This sequence comes from Begonia masoniana, assembly GCA_022432975.1. Lineage (NCBI taxonomy): Eukaryota > Viridiplantae > Streptophyta > Magnoliopsida > Cucurbitales > Begoniaceae > Begonia > Begonia masoniana. Next base: position 22,385,169 of record CM039505.1, on the reverse strand, counting down.
CATTCCCAATTAACTACAATTATTAATATCATTTATTTTTTACAATCATCAATTTATATATTTCACGTTAATCACAATCATAAAAAATATAGTTAGACTTAAACATATTTTAAGTTAACAATATTGATGTTGGTACTATGATTTATTTTATTGTGCTCCTAAATACTAGTTTGTTGGTAGTTGTAGTTTTAGTTTATTGCATGGTTAATCTTTGCAAGTCTTTACTTCTAGAATAGATGTTTTTGTTGTGAGAACGTTATTTTCTACTTCAAAACATTTGGTGAGCTCGAGTTAGTGTCGCATTCTAGATAGATTGTAAGGATTAAGCATGCAATCGCTTTCTTTTAATTTTAGGAATCGACTAAATGCAACTTGGGCAGATTGAGCCTTGACAATTAGATGCAACATTCATTAATCTCTCATATTATATATTTATTATTAACGACTATTAGTTCTCGATTGAATAATTAATTCATAATATTTATAAATTGTACACTAATTATTAGGTAACTGAATTAATAAACAAGAAAATTGAAAGTAATGAATTACATTGTATCGTTTTAACTGTTTCAGCTACTTATTTGATCTATTCTCAAGATATAATAAGGTTTATGTAACGTACTTCTTACAAAATTTTACCGAGTAAATAAAATAATAAATTCATATGAAATAAGAGTCTGCTAAATGCATTGAATTAAGATCATAAGTCCTATTAATCATATTATGTTAGACATACTCATTTTTGTTGTCATTGAATATATAGTCAGCAAAAATAACTATGAAATTTTCTGTAAGTTTTATTAAGCAAATGGTTATAATAGCATAAAATTAATAAAAAAAATCAACTTTATTTTATATATTAAAATAAAATATTCATACATTTGCTTGATCTAACACCGTCAAAATGAGATATGTTGAATTCCATCCTGCCAGCAACCAAAAAAAAAAACAATCTTTTAAGGTTAGTAAAATAATGTCGTGTAAAAAAAGGTGAAAATGACTCATCTGTAAGTGAAGTAGAACACAAATTAGCGCTAATAGCTTTTTATGATTAGCATTAAAATGTAATCATCTTCAACAATCCAGATTAAATGCTAATAAAGGAAAGCTAAATCCATGAATTAAGGCAAATATGAACACGGGATACTCTAAATTCAAAGCTTTCACAACGAAATCTTACTAAAATTTAATGGACAAAATTTGAATAAACAGAACTCTCAACCCTCCAATGCTCTGGTTCGTCTTTATCTTTAGCGTCCTACTTTTCGCACTCAGAAATATTGAGAAGTCTGACTTAAATTTCCTATTTTTTCCTTTTACTGTTCAAAGTTTATTGAAATTTCGCCCTCTAATGCGAATTAGAATCTCGCTCTTTTCTCCCCTCTGTGTAGATTTGCAAAAAAATAAAATAAATAATAATAATAGAAAGGCAGCACCACAAAATCAATCGTCCAAGAACCCAGAAGATTCTTCTATCACAATGTGAAGAAAGGTTTCAACACGACAAACAAAATCAATTTCTGTTATCTACATTGGCGATTATCTGATTCGATCAATTACGCTTCCATTTCGTGCAAAAGGTGAGGAAATTCAAATCGGGACTTCTTCAAAATCTGCATTTTTACTGGGTAAATGTTGCAGATGAAGCAAATGTCTCACCTGGATAGCAGTCCATCAACTCCAGGGAAATTCAAGATGGAAAAATCCCTTCATAGACTCCGGTGGCATAGCTTCATTGCTAAGCTTTCGTTCTGGTCCTTCGTGTTCTTGGGTGTAATCTTGATTTTCTTTTTCCGTCCGCCGTCTTCATCGCAGATAGCGTCTGATCAGTCCCGTAGGTCGCTCCGGACCTACAATTGGGGAGGAACCGCCTGGGAAAAACGGGTCAGATCCTCCGCTCGAGTTCGCTCTCAAAATGGGATCTCAGTTCTGGTGACCGGAGCGGCCGGTTTTGTGGGGACACACGTCTCTACGGCGCTTAAGCGCCGTGGAGATGGCGTACTTGGCCTCGGACAATTTCAACGACTACTACGATCCATCTCTAAAACGCGCCCGTCAAGCGCTGTTGGAGCGCAGTGGAGTATGCATTGTGGAGGGAGATATCAATGATTCTGCTTTACTAAGAAAGCTTTTCGATGTTGTGGCATTCACTCATGTGATGCATTTAGCTGCTCAGGCTGGTGTGAGGTACGCCATGGAAAATCCTAGCTCTTACGTGCATAGTAATATTGCTGGTTTTGTTAGCCTTTTAGAGGTATGCAAGTCTGTTAATCCTCAGCCTGCAATTGTCTGGGCATCATCTAGTTCGGTTTATGGACTTAACACTAAGGTACCCTTTTCGGAACGGGATCGCACTGATCAGCCTGCTAGTCTATATGCTGCTACTAAGAAGGCTGGTGAAGAAATTGCACACACTTATAATCATATATATGGACTTTCTCTAACTGGATTGCGGTTTTTCACTGTTTACGGACCATGGGGACGGCCAGACATGGCCTATTTCTTCTTTACTAAGGATATTTTGAGGGAAATCCGATTTCAATCTTTGAAGGTCCTAACCACGGCACTGTTGCCCGTGATTTTACCTACATTGATGATATTGTCAAGGGTTGCGTAGCAGCTTTGGACACAGCTGAGAAGAGCACTGGCAGTGGCGGAAAGAAGAAGGGGCCTGCTCAATTGCGCATTTTCAATTTGGGGAATACTTCGCCAGTACCGGTTTCTGATCTTGTGAGCATTTTGGAGAGGCTTTTGAAAGTGAAGGCCAAAAGAAATATAATGAAGTTGCCAAGAAATGGCGATGTTCAGTTTACCCATGCAAATATCAGTCTGGCTCGAAAGGAGCTTGGCTACAAACCAGCTACTGATCTACAAACAGGGCTGAAGAAATTCGTGAGATGGTATACCAATTATTATTCTTCTGGGAGGAAGGCTGCTGGTTAGCCCATTCTTTTGACTTTCTGGTACACGACTTAGATTCTTGTTTGTTATGATTTGTAAAATTGTTTTTTCAGCATTCGTATTCCTCGATTCAATTGCCTTTACATTGATGATATATAGAGAAACCATCTGTTCTATATTGTAGAAGTTGTGGTCTGAGAGCATTGTTTTTTTCAGACTGACCATTGTTTTCACTGTAAACATTGCCAATGAGGTCATGTGCTGATTTGTGGATATGTACTATTTCTATAATATGCAATAAAAACGGCATACAAAAATTTTGTTTCTACTTTTTGTGTCGTCATATGTAATTCTTTCAGATGTAATGTATGCAAGAGTGAGATTGATAAACCAGCACTCGAAATCCACACTCTTGGAAATTGTCACTCTGATTACATAGAATTTGAGTTCTTTTTGCCATCGAAGGTAGCTTTTCCCTTGCAATTTAGTGATAGCATACTCTAATTACAATAGCAAATTGATTATATTTTTGTACCTGTATCATGAGGGAATGTTTGTTTGAGTGATTGAGAGCCAGTTTCACGGTACACGTCGAATTTATTTATGTTGATGATCTGCTTAATAATTTCAATTACAACCTGCTTTGTATTAGAGTTTAGATTCTAATACCTTTGACATGACTTTCTGCAAATGGTACACGTCCTGTTTCTGGACGTTTATATCTTTCGCTTCGGTTGTTCTTGTTATTATCCTTCCTTCTTATGACTTCACCCAGAAAAGCCTTTGTAATTGCCTAGAAATAGAGAGATTAGATGAATAAAAGAGGCATAAAATGTGGAAGAATCAAGAGAATATGTTTGAGCATTAATTCAGTAAAGTCGTGGTGGAGGTTGGATGGCAATGGTTGTGTCATTTTCTCGGCTCGGCATGGCCGAAAGCCTGGGACTCATCGTGTGGTTTTTGAGTAGTTGCAGCATTTCATGCTTAAAATAAATGGCGAGAGCTCCATTTATCTGTAAATGAATGTTATAGCAGTTACACCAGCACAGGGGTGAAGATACTTCATGGATTAAGGCATTTTATTTCAATAAAATTTAAAGTCGTTGATCATTCTTTATAATTTGCCTTTAGATTATATCTATTTGTCATCATTATTGCATTGACATTGGATTCATGCATTTTAAGCTACATTCCATCATAACACTTCTAATGTGGCGTCATCTTCTCAAGTCTCAAACATTACATCTTATGTGCATTGCTTTGAACTTCCTCTGTGCCAAGTTATCATTGTTTCAATTGAGCTGCTAGAAACCCAATATTGGATCGATGGGTCAAGGTTTCACACTAAACAATCTCGAATGAAATTATGAGTAGACCCTCCAATTACTAAAAAGCTGATATTGCGCATAGGTATCGCTAAGACATTCATGGTGACTAATAGTTGGTAGTTCTTATTGTGGATTATGTGCCCAAAAAACTTTTAGAAAAGAAAAATTTTTATATTAAATCAAATACATTTATATTAATTAATATTATGGTTGCATTTTAGATTATATTTTATGAATTTTATAGAAAAATCATTAGTTATTTATGCAAATTTTATATTAATATATATATTGTATAATATATATGTTGAATAAAATATAAACATGGATGCCAAAGTGCACAGCGGATGAGGATGCCCCTTCGAGCACATATTTTTTTAATGGGTTTACCTTGTAATTTTAGAAATATCTAAATCGACCCGGTCATTATTTCATTAAGTGTATACTTGATATAAATCGTTTTATTATTGTCATGCATTCACACACCATATAGTATTTGCATATAGAGCCTACTTATAACTTTAGTGTTCTCACATTGACATCCATTCATATAATATGTTTTATTTATTATTTTTAATAAATTAGTTTGTTAAAAAATATTGATTTTTAATTGTTACAATGAAATCCATTTCTATAGATTTCTTTGTTTTTATAGTTTAGGGATCAAAAACCAATATTTCTATATTTGGTTGGGTTTAAACAATTCTTCGTGTAAGTAGCAATGTTCCGATGGTCGACAAACAGACAATTAAGAAGGCTCTCCGAGGAGTGAGCATGCCATCCATGTGGAGAAATTTCATCTGCCATTTGAGATGGAACATGGGGAGAAATTTCTAAATGAAGAATCCTATGTTACAAATGTTTTACCAGCAACCGAAGAAGACGAAGAGATGAAAACTGTCATTTCTTTCACCGCTATGTTTTATGTCTTTGATAGAGGCTTCTCATGCATCCTTTTTCATAAGAGTCTCAGGGTGAGTCAGGTTGCACGACCCGTATTGATAATTTCAATTCTCAACAGAAGACTTTGAAGCTGAATTAATTAAGTTAGCGCCATAGCCATGTTTAATTTAATGAGCTAAATTAAAACTTTGAAAGAGAATTTCTGAAGTCGGTTTTGCTTTAGGTTCTGATGATGTTTCGAAGTTCGCTACTTGTTTTCGATAACTACATTGCATCATGGTTTTCTACAACTTTATTTTGTGAGTTATCACATATAAAACCTGACATGTACTGTCTAACAACATTTCAATTTTTATACTATATGTATGCTAGTTTTATAAGTTTACTTTGCACGTGTATGATATGTCATTTCGTTAGATATATGTGCCAGACGTAGTTTCCGGTGCTTTGGTGGTGTTGAGCCCCTTCTTATTGATTGAACCTCTGGTTGTTTTGAATTGCATTGGGACCAAACAATCAGAGCAATCAGAGACTGTTTCTATACACCTTCTGTTGCATGAAAGTTATTTTGTTCATACTGCAAAAATGGATAATAGAATAATGATGATATGTCCTTGATTTTTGAATTCATAAACTTTGTCAGGATGTTTTGTTATTACGATCGATATGTGTTTTGTCTAGTCTTCAGACAATCCTTTCTGTCTCATGTATGGACTAGATTTATGGATCGTCGTTATTATTTTACGCACCTTGTTGGCAATCGACGTGCAAAATTTCGTGAATGACTTTATTTTCACTAGAAATATTTTCTACAAAAAATAGTGGTGGCGTATTTTAGTTATAGTTACTTAAGTATATAATAATGTTTTCATGTCTTACCGATGGCTAGAGAAGCCTGCTTTTAAAATGGTAAGAAGGATTTTTATGATTTTAAATCCACCAATGGCTTTCAAAGCCTAATTTTGAAATGGAAAGAATTGATTTTTGAATATAAATCCATAAATTGTATTTTTTTCACTAGTTCATTGTTTTTAATATAAAATGATAAAAATCAATTTTCTTATGTACTAAAGTATAATTTAAGATTCCTACTTAGTTAGTTGCTCACCCCAAAAAGACATTTCTTTTTTTCCAATTTAAGATTGTGGAGGCTAGGAATAGTTGTTCGCTGAAGAATATCTCTTTGTTTCTTTTACTTTTCTCTTCGCAGATTTATTTATTTTCTTTGGTGAAGATTTTTCTCTTTAATTCTCCCCTTGTTTTGATCTATAATACTTGATTTTTTGCAGAATATATCTTTAGATTATTGGTTGCACAGCCTGATAAATTTGTGATCACTATTTACATTCAATTTCGTGTAGAATATGACTCAATCTATATTTAAGTCTTCCGCTATAAACTGACTCTTGTGCTGGGCAATCAAATACTCTCTGAGAAACGGGTTGTTTAACTGGATGTTTCTATCTAGGCCTACTATTGTGTCTTTACTGTGCCTCGTTAAGTCACAATGGATTGGCCAAGGGGTAGCATTTTGCAGTGGTTGTCGGTTCCTTGAATTCCTTCTTGGTGTTTTGTTTGGTTATCTTTAAAAAACCAACATGGGACGGTGCAGAAGTTTTCATACATAGTGGACTTATTAGGGGTGGGCATGGTCCGGTCCGGTCCGGTCTTAAGTTGAAATTGGACCGGACCGTGCAAGGATCGGGACCAGACCGGACCAGACCAAAAAATTCGGTCCGGTCCCGGTCCAGTCCCGGTTTCTCCCATTGTAATACTGAATATTTTTAAAAAATAAAAATAAAAAAACAAAAAATTTTGAAATTGCATATCAATTTTTCCAATAAACTCAGAATACATATTTTTACTTGTACTCTTAATCGAAAGAATAAAAAATGAAAGTAACGTATATTAAACTAACAAATTAAATCTAACATCCAACTATCATAACATAAAAACTATTGGGTTCTTGGTCCAGTCCGGTCTTTCGGGAATTTCGGACTATGGACCGTGGACCGGACCATTGCCCATGGATTTTTGCTTTGAGGACCAGTCCCAGACCAAGAACAGTCAAGGACCACCCAAAACTGGACCAACACCTGCGGTTCGGTCCGGTTCTCGGTCCGCGGTCCGGTCCTTGCCCACCCCTAGGACTTATGTCCAATTATCTCACTATTAGTTCTAACCAATGTTACATCAAGGACTTGGTGCTCTAATACCGTTAATTTCTAGTAACATCGAAACCAGCTCAGACACAAATGGGAAGGCTGAAATGACTCTTGGGGGGAGAGTAAGACCACCCCTCACAATGGAGGACTTTATAAAATCTAATAATCTATGCTTAAAATAAAATCTCATAAGATAAACTAAATTCAATATTAAAATATATCAACTATCATAACATAAAAACTATGGGTTCTTGGTCCAGTCCGGTCTTTCGGGAATTTCGGGACTATGGACCGTGGACGGGGACCATTGCCCATGGATTTTTGCTCATGGATTTTTGCTTTGAGGACCAGTCCCAGACCAAGAACAGTCAAGGACCACCCAAAACTGGACCAACACCTGCGGTTCGGTCCGGTTCTCGGTCCGCGGTCCGGTCTTGCCCACCCCTAGGACTTATGTCCAATTATCTCACTATTAGTTCTAACCAATGTTACAATCAAGGACTTGGTGCTCTAATACCGTTAATTTCTAGTAACATCGAAACCAAGCTCAGACACAAATGGGAAGGCTGAAATGACTCTTGGGGGGAGAGTAAGACCACCCCTCACAATGGAGGACTTTGTGGCTAAGAATATTCAATTACCGTCACACCCAACGTTCCATAGGTCAAAGTCCACATAGGTAACATCAGAAAGATAGTGAAATAAATACTATGGAAAAATATAATATACAGTCAACCTCAACGCTAGACGGGCTCCTGGCTTCCACTAGCCCATTTTTTTTTAAAAATAAGTGGTTCTTAATTATTACGTGCAAATGAATCATTCAAAAATTTTATTACCACCCTTGTATGAATTTCGGTCTAAACCATTTTACTATGGAACAGGCTCGTTGAACCTTAAGTGAGACCTCATGTTTAAAACATTTATATCGATAGCTACATAATAGATACTGCTAGCGCTTATATGGTAAACTGTGATCACACATAGAATCATATGTAGGTGCCTACAGGCGTACAAGGAAAACCATGACCATGTGCATGAGACATATAATGAATACCTCTGATCAAATTTAATGACTTTAATTGGGAAATACTGCTGAACATCTCCCTTAACTATGTTTTATGTATCATGTAGACATTGCTCACTCGTCAGCAAGTGTAATCCATTGGTTGATTTGCTTAGGCAACCAATCCATATCTAACTATATGTACGCTAGAAGTTAAATGTGAGAAATCGTGTGTGCGCTATGAGATATGATACGTCAGATATACGTCATTGTTTTTTCTAATATATATATATAGACATACGTCATTAACAGTAATAAATGAAACCTCTTACCTTGTTTGTGGTAACATGTCATGTAAAGACAAGAATAACAAAAAAATTTATTGATTGTAAGGGCAAAATCCATACCAGTGGGGGTGCACAATCCTACTTCACTTGGGAGAGTGAAAATTGAGTGCTTTATAAGTAGAGTTCCTAATTCTACCTAGTACAATGCGTTTTGGGTTAACCACAAAGAACAAATTCGTTCAAATTCCGACCCAAATTAGACAATATTGTAATGAGAGCACCGGAACACTCCACATTGTTACTTATTTTGAGATAAATATTCAACTTTCTATAGGGTTGGGCTCACAAATGGGTGAAGGCCAAACCCATAATATACATTCATCAATAAGTTCCATGTCCACGACCATTGGGCATTGCTTTGCCCAAAGTCTAGCACTAGTGGCAGCTCTACTTCCTTTGTGAAGGGGTTGCATCACAGGTCGGTGCACGTGTAATCGTAAGCAGTATCCTTGTGTTGCAGACAACTCTCACACTGTAGCGTGCCATATGCATGATTTTGTTCCATTTGAGTTTTAAACCCGACACTGCAATACTGCAATGTGGGTTATTTATAAACAGCACCATGACATTAAATACATACATTGTAACACCCGAAACTTTCATACATTGTGTAAATAAAAATATTTCGTGCGAATACATGATTTAATGTATTGTAAATTATGGATGAGATTTTGAAGGAAAGAGTAATTAACGAACGTAACAAAAATGGATTCAAATAGTTAGAAGAGAAAAAGGGTGGATGAAAATTGAATTAAGCAAAGATAAGGGGGGTTAAACATAATTAAGGCAAAACTTAAACCTATTAATCCTCTCTCTCTTCTTCTTCTTCTTCTCCACGAAAGCACCAGCCATTTTCTATCCTCCATTGAAGTTCTTTCTACGCCCCAGCTCATCTTTTGCCAAGGATTAAAGGTTGGTTTGATAATTGGTTATAAATTACGCAAATTTTGAAGTTTAGAGTTGAGTTTTTATAGTTTGATTTGGAGTGGGTTTCACAACCCTAGCACCTACGAATTCTCCTTCAAAAAAATGGGTTGTTTGATGAGTTAAATGTGTTTAAACTGACATTCTAAGGATTAGGTTTAGATTGTAATGGAAGATGGTGCATAATAGAAGTGAAAATTAGAAGTGGGTTTGAGTGTTATGAAAAATAGAACAGGTTCTGTTCTTGTATTATTCGGCCAAGTTATTGGTTTTCTTTTGATAAATAGATTGTTCCATTAGAAAGTAGACATTCTAAGGTTTCCAAAACATATTTGATCGTTGAAAACGGATAAATATCGAGAAAGTTATAAGTGTTCGAAGTTGGGCAAAAAATTTATATTGTAAATCCAGAAATTCTTGTATGTGTTTTAAGTGTTTGATTTTGATGTCCTCTTAGGTTACTTGAGATTAGCAAAAGCGAAGCTAAAGACTTTCAAGCTCGACTTTGCTAAAGACCCGAGGTAAATCTTCATGATTTGCTTGGCCGATTCTGTTTTTGAGGAGGTGATGATTTAGATTGTTTAGTGTAATTTAGATAGGTAGTTAGGATGTTTAAGCTATAGAATGTCTTTTATGTCTCTATTGATTGTTTTCTTTGTCTTTGATATGTTATGCAATATGAACTGTCCATGTATCACGTCTTTTCAAAATGACATGAAAACGAGTTTATGCACACATTTTACAAAAAAAATGACTAATGAAAAGATATGAATGTACGTAATCATAGTCATGTCGGGGTGGGATTCAGACATGACTGTCTTGAGAGGAGGAGCATGTTTTCCTCCCAGTAGATGGAGAGGGCTATCCAACCCTAGGATGTGTTATCTCCATCTGGTGAGAGTAAACCCCCGGTGACATCCCGCTTTGTAACGAAATGAATGAATTGACTGCATGTTTTATGAACTGCATATGCACAGCATACATTTACATTTACGATGACTTACTGAGCCTTTAGCTCATAGATGTCTCTCTGGTGTAGGTGACGTAGGTCAAGGTGAGGATTTCGTACCTCGATCTGACGAGTGATGCCATTGAAGAAGGATGGCCGTGGTAGAGCGCTTGAGGCTGTTGAAGTGTGATTGACCCGTGGGTAGGCGCAAGTGTTTTGAGTGGGTATGTATATGAATAGGCATTTTGAGCATATTACTATGTGTATAGGTTAGGTAGGAAAACTCGTAAGGTATTTTGAAATGATGTTAAATGGTTCTATGATTATGAAATTTCTGGATGGTGGTTGATTAGGTAAATTCTGGTTAGAGGTAAATATAGGATTATGCTGTTCGTTTTATAAAGGAAAAAGAAAATTTAGAGTTTAGGTGTGGATCATGATGTGCGTAAGGTTATTGGGATGTATAAGGAAGAAAGAAAGTGATTTGAGGATGAATAAGTAAAAGTGGATAAGTGTGTGCAAAATGTGAAGTGTTAGGCGTAGAGGGATGACATTTTGCCTTTGAAATGTCAACCGATTTGGTGAAGTGTCGACTGATTAGTGAATAATTGGTTGGAGGTGTCAACCCAAAAGCGTTGAACATCAACCCTTGAAGGTATTAAGCCTAATGGGGAGTCGACCGAGACTTTCAAGTGTCGACCGGGTTTCAATGGTATTGCAACCCGAGACCAATCAGGTGTCGACCCTGCAGATGGGTGTCGACTGGTTACTATATAATTAGAAAATAGAGGAAATTTACGCTTAATGAGGTGTCGACTGAGATCTCAAGGTGTCAACCGGTTTTCTTTAGTAGCTCGGACAGAGCCAATGAGGGGTCGATCGATGGTTATAGGTGTCGACCGAAACCCCTGTCCTATTGTTTTTAGCATTTGTAATTAAGTTTAGCTTTATACGAGGTTTCCACACGCAAGTTATCTTCCGCTAAAAAAGGTTAAATGTCCTAGACGAGTTATGAATAAAGAAAAATTAAATTTCACAAGATTTTTAGGAATAGTATTTTGGGAAATTATGGGATGTCACATACATGGCGGTGTGACCTTCCTGCAAAATTATGGTGTCCTCTACGGTGCTCTATGCCTATCGTCATCGCACTACCTAGAGATCCCTTTGCAAAATCTTGATACTTCCTCCATTTGTTATACCAATTGGTGGAGAAGCCTGCACAACACATCTGTGGACCGAACATAATCCTCATACTCAAAACTTATCCAATAATTTTAGTCTTCTAAAGGTCTTTGAAGACCTTTGACGTGTCATGTCGATAGGGCCGTCGACAACATGATTTCAGAGTCAAATTTATGGAGTGTCCCTTCTTTTCTCTTCTCATTCTTTTAGCACTCTCTTTGTGCACATAAGGAAGAGAGTTTGCTTCTCCAGAAAGGGTACTAAGCCTTTTAAAAGAAACTTCAATTTATGTATAAAATTATTGTATTAATTTTGATCTCGCTGATTACCCTAGAAATGAGGATTTTACAAAAGATTTCAATCAATTCAATTAGATTTAACTTTAGATTTTTAATATACCCAACAACACCCCCTGTTTCTTGCCTCCCCAATTTACAAGGTGGTCGGGAATAGGGGTCCCCACCCCGCCACGACCCCTCATTCCATGCCTCCCTATTTTACAGGGTGGTGGGGAACGGGGGGGTCTGCCACGCAACTGGCCCCCCATTCCCTATCTTCTTATTTTACAGGGTGGTCGGGAAATTTGGGGGTGAGAACGGGGGTTACCACCCCAAAACAATCCCTTGTGCTAAAACATTGTGCTTGAGAACGGGTGGCCATTTCGGGACAGTGACTCCTCGTTCTCACCCCCAAATATTTAGAGCTGAGAAAGGAGGTTGAAAGGGCCCTCCGTTCTTAAACATTGGGCTTGAGAACGGGGAGCCATTGCGGGGTGAGGACTGCCCGTTCTCAGCCCTAATTTTGAGAACAAGGGGCTTGTGTGCGGGGAGGTGACCTTTGGTTCTCAGCCTTAATTTTGAGAATAATTCCCAACAGTATATAAAAAATCGGCCCCCCTTCCACCCTCCACTATTGAAAATTCTGATTTTCTCTCGGTTCCACCACGATTCCAACACAAAATCCGACCATTTCACACCCCTACCGTGTTGATTTCTTCATCATTAAGCATTTCCTTCAATTTCATCCAAAAAATCCCACAAGTCCGAGCTCTAAATCATCAAAATCCCCAATTCAACCAAAATCACCAAATTTCCCTCAAATTAAATAAAGGTTGCCCCGTCACAAGGAGCTCCGTCACAAGGTGGCCTGACCGAATGTGCTCTGACAAATTGCCCATCGATGTCCCAAAGAGGACAATTTCAAGGGGGTCTGATAAACTAACCACTGTCGTCACAAGGTGCCCCAGGTTAAGCGCGACGACTGCCAACTTAGTATTTTTCTAATGAATTTCGAAATAAGATGTGTTAAGAGTAGTTTAAGTGGGATATGTCAAACCACTAGTTATTCATTCACAGATCATCAACTTTAGAGGTTGGGAGTCATTGGAGATTAAGAAGATGTTCGACAAAATCACTTTACACGGAGTGTACGGATTGAGGGAGAGGACAGCTGCAATAGAATTGTGCTCTTGTTTTATGTGAACTTGACCTCTATCGGAGGGCATGAACTTTGAAGATGTATATCCTCGGTATGGAGATTGTTCTACCTCCAGAGATGGTTAATGAATTGTTAGGGTTTGCTGGAGAAGGGAATGAGGTGGAGAGATACTACCATGCTTCTCGAGATTGTGATTTTTTCAAATCCGCCGAGGGACTTGACTTCCTTAGGGAAATTAATCGTAATGCAAACATCAGAGGGTTCGTGAAGCCAAAATATAAGGATTTGAATGTCAGAGCTTGGGTTATTTACAATCTAATAACCCACATCATTCTACCTCAGGATAGACATAGAGATCTCGTGAGTTGCATGGATCTCTATGTGATGGAGAAGCTTTACAACGAGAAGATGTTCGACCCTTGGCTTCGTGATTTTAGGTCACATGCATGAAATTAGTCGGCCATGCAACAAGAATCTGTCATATGACACGTTGATTCAGAAGATTATCGAGCGAGCTCGGGTTCAGCTACCGATGGGAGAGTATATGAGAGCACAGAGATCCGGCGATGTATTTGATAGGGTTCATTTGATTTGCATGAGCCTAGTTGAAGTCGATGAGACTTGGTTGTTTAATGGAGATCATGGGACTCTACCTCTACAGATGTTCCTATGGAAGAGGCCACCGTTCAGCCATTGTCTACTCAGACGGCTAGTAGGTGGGAAATGATGAGCATACACTAATGTTCCTCATAGGCAGATTCGAGGAGCTCACCGTTACACAGAGAGAGCTAGCTGAGTCCACAGAGAGCTGAGAAAAACCCTCATGGATTGTCGAACTTGGCGGGTCATAAACATCTCACACTCTTTTCTTCTTCGGCCTAACAGGTTGACACTTTTTTATAGGCGAAAGAATTTGCTTCATATTTTGTACGGATGGCTACATGTGTTGGCCACTAATGGGATGAATGCAGTGTGAGTATATCTGGAGATAAGTTCCCCGATGATAGTATTGATGAATTAATTTTTCAGTGCTAGTCTCATGAAATGAATGCAGGGAATTGAATAGACACACGAGATTCCAGTAAGCTCCCACCTGTAACAGTTGCACACATATGTATTCATGTCGACAACATGTTGTTCATTGTCATTGCTAACCTCAAATCGTGTATCTCCTGCAAATATAGTACTCCAATTTCAAGCTCACGTTCTACCTTCACAAGCTTTTTCTTATCTAGGGACATAAGACGTCTGTTGACTGATGCCAACTTCTCATAATTTTGGATAATCATTGTAACGACCCTAGTAGGGCCGAAACCAAACCATGACTCTTTTAGAATTGACCATATATCCTTACATTCCTTTGTTCTCTTTTTTTTTTTTTTTCTATATTTTTCTTTTAAATCATAACGTAGTTCAAGACATCACACGTGATTCATTAGGCATCGCCCAGCAACGAAATACATTACACATCTGTCGGCGGACATGGGCATTTCACGCGTCTAATTAAAACATCGCCCGGACACTAGACGACAAAACATTACTTATATCAGTCCGGTAAAGAAGGCACCTACATCGCCCGGTCACTAAACGACAAAACATTACTTATACATCCTGGTAAAGAAGACATCTACATCGTCCGGTCACTAAACAACAAAACATTACTTATATCATCCGGTAAAAAAGACACCTACATCGCCCCGTGATCATCAATCATTCACCATCCACCAATGACGTCAGCCGGATGATGTCTTCATCCATCAGAGGCATCATCCGGTGAACAAATGACTAAATACTTTACTTATATCATCCGGTGAGTAAACACTCGACATCATCCGATGACGTCAACCGGAAGACTCAATCGCTCAACTTCTATCATTAGACATCTGCCGATGACGTCAGCCGGATGATACACTCATCCGACTCTTATCACTCAGCAGTAAAACACGACAATCATCAAGCAACTTCAACCAACAGAAAAACACCCCGACTCTCATAGATTTCAACTTGGTAGGCATAAACTTTAAACGAATAAAATCACAGACTCATTAAGGATACGTGAAGCGGAAGACTTAATTAAGCAGATCATTCTATAAACTTAAATCATTCCTCGAACTTAGAGATCAAATAGACAAATCCCAACATCCCAATGTTATAAAAGAAATCTCATCCTACACAGACTTCAGTCTTTCATAAACCTTACTGACTTAATGTGAGCATAACTGCGGGTCAATATCGCCTGCCAGCCACAAATCTCCACTCTGAGCACCTTCTAGCAACCCAGCTTAAACATCCTTATTAGCTTTGAGATCCTCACCTGAAAACTCGTCACCTACATCATGAGGTTTAAACTATAAGCCCAATGCTTAGTAAGGAATGCAAACTAACATGTATTCATGAATGTACAGTTGAGAGAAAACATGTTCTTGATCATTTATCATTCTTGTTTCTGTTCATCGTTTTCATCATATGGATTAAGGGAGGATTTGTGCCGTAAAAGGGGGGTTGACAGGGATTTTGATCATATTCTGTAATACCCGGCTTGTACGGAATATTAATATTATATTATGAGATGGCATTTTTGTAAATGTTTCAAATCAAACCCTGTTTTACGAAAAGGAAGCGTCATTAGAATCCTAATGATTAATAAGAATTTTCAAGAATTTACGGGATTTTTTGGAGTAGTAATGCTTGATTCCAAGTAATTACGTTTCTCGAAATGTAAAGGACGTTTTAGTAAAAATAGTAAACGAAGATCCGATTTACGAACGGACAGTTTTAATAAATCCCAAATATTAAGTTGGACTTATTGCCGAAATAAGGAGATTTGGTGAAAACGAATAGTTAGCCAATTAACGAAACGAAGGACGAAACAAATAGAATTAAGTGTGAAGGGCAAAATGGTAATTTGTAAAGTAAATTTTTAATTAAAACCATTCTTCTCCTTCTTCCTTAGCCATTTCACGCCAGAAGCCCTCCTCGCGAGATTTCCTCTCTGCCCGTCGCCATTCCTCAACATTCCGACCTCCGTTCGTCCTCCAATCGTTCCGTTTTCTTCGTGTTTTCTCCTCCAATCGACACTCTAGGTATGAATCTATAGTTATAGTGCGTTAGTTTTCGGTTTTTCGCGAGGTTATACGATTAGGGTTTCTTTTAGGGTTTTGCAAAAAACGTAAATTTAGTGTTCGAAATTAATAAGTTTATTGTGATTAAGGATATAAAGAACGTATTGAACGTTATTGGACGAAGTTAGAGTGATTTGTGAGAAATGTTAAAATTGGAGAATTTTCGGGTTTTTAGGAAAACTCGTTAATTGTAATTTTAAACTATCGAGCGTTAATCGTTGTTTAAATACTTCGATTTGTTAGGTTAAGATTTTAAGAAAAATTCTTAGTTAAGGTTTTGGTTAAATTTGGACGTTTAGAAGTTTAAACTCGTTTTAATGACAAACGTTGTGAATTGCTTAGGTGAACAACGCTCGTGGACGGAGCTTGAGCTGCTTTGGACACGAGGTAAGTTCTCGTGAGTTGCTTGACTGATTGGTCTACACCGTACTTCGACGTCGTCTCGAGGAGTTTTGGAGATGCGTATGTTTATTTGCTTTGGTTGGGTAGACAGTTTTAGTTATTTTATAGGTTATAGGTTATGTATTTATAGTCTTGATGGTATATATGTTATTGTTTACCTTATGTCATATTGAACTGCTCACGCATCACGGTTTTTCAGTTATGCATAGAAAAGGAATTTCTGCACCACGTTTTACAGAAAATGGCGATGTGGCTTGGAGATGGGCTATTGATCTATTTTGTAGGCTCGAAAGGGTCTGTCACAATACCACATCTATATTGTACTCATACAGTTTACAGTTTACAGTTTACAATTTATAGGTCACGCGAGGTGGGGTTCAGGCACGGCTGTACGTGTTGTAAGCGTGCACCCCCCTCCCCAATTAGGGGGATAGGATCTCTGTGACACCTACAGTGCATATAAAGTACAGAAAATGACGCATGGTTTACGAACTCAGACGCATAGCATGCATTTACATTTACGAGTCTTACTGAGATTTTTTTATCTCATAGTGTGTCTGTATGGTGTAGGTGACTTCAACATAGGTGAGGATAAGATCCCTCCACCTGAGGAGTGACACAGTTGATGGAGGATGGCTCGCGGTGGTGTGCTGGCGCAGTCGAGGCGCATTTTGACCCGTGGGACTCATGGTTAGGTGTTTTGATGTTTTTGGGAATTGTCGGGCTGAAATGAATAATTGTACAGATAGAAACATTTTAGGGTGTTTGGTTCTGTATAGTCGATAGGTTTAAGTTTTGATGTTTTGAAGTGTTTTGGAAACTACTTTGATAACCGTTTGGGTGATTTCAAAAACAGGTGGATTTGTTTAGGTTTTAAAAATATCCACGCAGTTTGTTTTCAGAAAACTGTACTTCGTTTAAAACACATTTGAGTCAGTTTTGTATGAGGTTACGAGAGCGTATGAATGTTGGGTTTCGATTGGGTTTAAGTCTTTTATGATGACGGTTGTGTTGATAGCAATGAAGTGTGAAGAAATTAAAGGATTGTGGAGTGTTTGTTGAAGAGGAAGAGGATAGGAAACAGGGAGGGGACACTCCCTGGAATTGAATTTCCAGGGAGGGTGGCGATTGATCTCCTAAAGAGGGGATCAATCGCTCCTCATAGTTGCCGCTCTCTGGAAAAATCCAGAGAGCGTGGCGACTGATCGCCATAAACTGTGGCGATCAGTTGCCACAGGCGGTTTACAACAGGCGACCATTCGCCTGTTGCAATGGCCGAAGGGCGATCAGTCGCCCCCTTTATGGGCGACTGATCGCCACTGCTTAAAGGGATGAAAATCCCTTTTTGCCCTCTGCCTATTTTTATTTTAGTTTTTAATTATTTTAAATTTGTTTTAAGTTTTGTTTTAAATAGTTTATAAACATAGACTCCGTCGGTTTTATTTCTGATTTCGATTCCGACATTAAAAGTTTTATTTATGCTAAAACGCTAAGTTTAAAGTTTAAAGTATAAAAAAAAAAATATGTACGGGATATTGTGTATAGTATTAGGGTCGTGACATATTCCCTTTCGGGTCGTTTTCATGGTCCTTCTTTGGATTGTGGCATACGCCAACCCACCCTCAACCCTCACTTAATCATGTTGTATGGGAACGTTTTCATATTCATTCTCATATCTTGTTCATGGGGAAAACATGCTCATAAATCATTTTCATATGCTTGACAAGTAAATCATGATGCATGACATGAATGTTCTTAAATCATCAGACTATGAAATTTATCATACTAGACAGTTGACTTCATAGACTCTAACAGAACATCACATAACATAGTTCTCAAACATCCGTGAATCATCCAAGTACAAACCATCTTACTAACTTAAAACAAACATCTACATAAGTAACAGACAATAGCTTAAATAACTTCTAATCATCGTATCAGTTTCTACCTAGCATCCTTATGATGTAGGGCCCTAATGGCCGGGAATCCTACACATTCACTTACCTGGTTTCTTTAGCAACTTGAACTCCTTTTCTTCAGACTTCTTCACCTAAAACATTCACATTGTAGTAGTTAAAATAAAATTCCTAATAGTCTTAATCTCAAATCATCCTAGAATCTAATAACTAAAGTCATTCCCGCATCCCTTAGTCTAGTTCTCTGTGTGCAGTCTGAAATCCAAAACCAAAATAGCTAGGTTCAACTAACGATTAATCAGGGTCGGTTATATTAAATGTCCAGAATCGATTCGGAAATGCCATTACCAAACACCGATAAAAATGTTCCTATTATCTGGCCATTGAAGAATCTTGAAACATTGGGTTCTAGTTGAAAACAGAGTTCCAACAACTACACGACAGCTACATTGACTAAAGCTTACCTTGAATGTAGGTTATCGGAGTGGAGGCTGGAGAAATCGATCGCCAAAGAGGGAATCGCCGGCAGAGAAAAGCTCTGGAAGCACGAAAATTGCCGAGAGAGAATGTCGGCTACAGTGGGGTTTAAGTGAGGTTTGAGGTTTCCATTTTCTATTTATATTAATAAGATCCTTCCTAATTACCATTTTGCCACCGCAAAATTAGAAATCAGATAAACTTTGGCATTAAAATTAAATTCAAGTATTAATAATAAAGGTGACAGTTAATTCCGTTAAGAAAATCACCTTGCAAAGATTGTCGGGTGTTACATCCACCCCTCCTTAAACAAAATTTTCGTCCCCGAAAATTGATCAAGTAAAGAGTTCTGGATACTTGTCCAACATGTCCTGCTGTCACTCCCAAGTGGCTTCTTCAATAACATGATTCATCAATAAGAGTCTTTACCGCAGATTCCATGATCCTTACTGGTTTCTCTTCATACTCTAGGGTCGGCTCGATATCGATTCCAGTTGGTTCAACAACATGTGCTGGATCACGTATGCATTTCCTTAACATTGACACATGGAAGACATTATGTACCTTTTCCAGTGATGGAGGCAATTGCAGTTTGTAAGCTGTACTGCCAATCCTAGCTAAGACGGGGAATGGTCCAATAAATCGCGGATTAAGCTTTCCCTTCCTACCAAATCTTAAAATTCCCTTAAAGGGTGAAATCTTTAAGAAAACTTCGTCTCCAACAGCAAACTCAAGGTCTCTCCTTCTTTGGTTTGCATAACTCTTCTGTCGGCTTTGTACAGTCATCATTCTCCTCCTAATAATGGCAATCTTATCTGACATCTGTTGCAAAATCTCTGGTCCAAGGAGTTTTGCTTCACTAACTTCATCCCAGTGTAAGGGTGATTTACATTTCCTACCATACAACGCCTCGTAGGGTGCCATACCAATAGTGGACTGGTAACTATTGTTGTAGGAGAATTCAATTAAGGGCAAATATCGACTCCAAGATGTCTGGAAGTCTAGCACACATGCTCTCAACATATCCTCGAGTATCTGAATTGTCCGCTCAGATTGTCCATCTGTTTGTGGGTGAAAAGCAGTGCTGAAAGATAACTTTGATCCTAATGTGCTCTAAAGACTCTGCCAAAATCTTGAGGTGAACCTGGAATCACGGTCAGAGACTATAGATATCGGAATACCATGCAATCTAATGATTTCCTGAACATATAGATTAGCAAGCTGGTCCATCGTGTATGTTTTCTTTACAGGTAGGAAGTGAGCTGACTTCGTCAATCTGTCAATCACAACCCAGATGCTGTCATGACCTTTAGTTGTCTTAGGTAATCCAACAACAAAATCCATGGCAATGTTTTCCCATTTCCATTCGGGGATCGGTACGGGTTGAAGGGTACCTCCTGGGCGTTGGTGATCTGCTTTAACTTGTTGGCATACAAGACATGACTCCACATATTTGGCAACATCCCTCTTCATATTTGGCCACCAATAATGTAACCTTAAATCCCGATACATCTTGGTGTTACCAGGGTGTACAGAGAAAGAAGATGAGTGAGCCTCAGCCAAGATCAACTCACGCAACTCCTTATCACTAGGAATGTACCATCGATTCCTAAATTTCAAAATACCATCATTGGAGAGACTGAATTCAGAGGAGGCGTCCTTTAACTTACTCATCATACTATTATTCTTCTTTGAATCCTTCTGTTGTGCCTCTTTGATCTTATCCAAAATAGTTGGTCGAATGGTTAAATCAGCAAGTAAAGTTGACAACTCAGGAACTATTTCCAACTCGAACTTCTGAACTTCCTTCCATAATGGTACAGACATGGTTGATACAGCGGGCTGCATTGTCTTAGACATCCTGCTTAAAGCATCGGCTACAGCATTAGCCTTGCCCGGGTGGTATTTAATCTCAAGGTCATAATCCTTAACAAATTCCAACCAACGTCTTTGTCTCATGTTTAATTCCTTTTGGGTGAAAAGGTACTTCAAGATCTTATGGTCAGAAAACACCTCGCACTGTCGACTATATAAATAGTGTCTCCAAATCTTTAGTGCAAAAACAACTGCGGCTAACTCTAAATCATGAGTGGGGTAATTCTGTTCATAACTCTTCAGCTGCCTAGAGGCATACGCCACGACCTTTCCTTCTTGCATCAAAACACATCCAAGTCCAACTTTTGGATGCATCACAGTAAACACTAAACTTTCCTTCTTCGGTTGGTAGAGTCAGTAGCAAGGCTATCGTCAACTTCCGCTTAAGTGTTTGGAAGCCTTCTTCACAAGCTTCAGTCCAAGAGTACTTGGTTTCCTTCTTTGTTAAATTAGTTAAAGACTTAGCTATCATAGAGAATCCCTTAATGAACTTTCTATAATAACCTGCCAAACCAAGGAAACTACAGACTTCACTGACATTCTTTGGCTGTGGCCAGTCTTTAACAGCCTGAATCTTGGTTGGATCTACTGATATGCCCTCAGCAGAAATGACATGACCTAAAAAGTTGACCTTATCCAGCCAGAACTCACACTTAGACAACTTGGCATAAAGTTGTTGCTGTTTTAATGTCGTCAAAACTATTCTTAGATGCTCTGCATGGTCAGCTTCAGTCTGTGAGTATATAAGGATGTCATCTATAAACACAATTACAAACTTGTCCAAGTACTCACGAAACACTCGATTCATCAAGTCCATAAAAGCTGCGGGTGCATTTGTCAAGCCAAACGACATTACAAGAAATTCATAATGTCCATATCGGGTTCTGAATGCTGTCTTTTGTATGTCCCTCTCCTTAACTTTCAGTTGGTAATAACTCGAACATAAGTCAATCTTTTAAAATACCTTAGCTCCTTGTAACTAGTCAAACAAATCATCAATTCGGGGTAAAGGATATTTATTCTTAATTGTCAACTTGTTTAGCTCTCTGTAGTCAATGCACATTCTAAGAGAACCATCTTTCTTCTTAACGAATAAAACAGGTGCACCCCAGGGAGAACTACTAGAGCGTATAAATCCCTTGTCTACTAGTTCCTGTAGTTGGACTTTTAATTCCTTTAATTCAACAGGTGCCATACGGTAAGGGTTCTTAGATACAGGTAATGCCTCGGGATATGTATCAATCACAAACTCTATTTCTCTATCAGGTGGTAATCCTGGCAAATCATCCAAGAATGCTTTAGGGAACTCTCGGACTATAGAAATATCTTGTAATTCTATCTTATTCTTCACCCGAATATCCATTATACTAGCTAGGTAACTTTCACAGCCATCTTTCAATATCCGTTGAGTCTCTAGTGAGGATATAATCGGTATTTTACTTATTTTTGGGATAGCTTGGAAGGTATACCGTTCTCCATTTGGGGGCCGAAACTCAACTAATCCAGACCTACAACTTATCGTGGCATAGTGTCTGGATAACCAATTCATTCCTAATATAACTTCATATCCCTTCATGTCAATTACAATCAGTTCTACATATAACTTCTTATCTCCTAAGGACACAATGTCACCCTTCACTATCTGTTCAGAATGTAAGGATTTCCCTGACGGTAACATGACACTATATGGCCTATCAGCTGGTAAGTATCCTAACTTATGCTTACAGACAAACAGGGTTGCTATAAATGAGTGGGTGGCCCCCGTGTCTATAAGTGTTTAAGCAGAAATACCACATATCATAATTGTACCTGTTATGACCGTATGCTGCACAGCATCTTCGTCCTCCATCATAGCGAAGACTCTGGGTGCTATTCTTGCTCGATTGGGGTCTGGTGGCATGGGGCAGTCTCTGACTACATGTCCGATCTTGTCACATATGTAGCAACGGCCAGAGTGTAGCTTGCACTCGCCATGGTGGTTCTTCTGGCAGTTGGAGCATAGAGGGGCTAATGGTCGTTTTCCTTTTCCTTGATCATCATTTAGATTGAAGGGTCTCTTGATACCTTGCTGTTGTTGTTGTGGTCCCCTGTTCTGTTGCGGTTGCCATCCTTTGTTCTGACGTGGTGGCGGCTGAGCCTCCTTAATGAACTTCCTTGGCTGTTCACGCTGTGCATATGTTGTTATCTCGGCTTCTTCCAGTTCCAAGGCCTTAGCCATCACTTCACCATATGGTATATCATGTATTCCAGCAGTTTTTACTCTCATATACAAACTCGGCTTCAATCCTTGAACGAACTTGTGGATCTTGTCCTCATCATCCTCAACCAATCGGGGAGCAAACCATGATAAGGCCTCAAACCTACATATGTAATCCGCCACAGAGCCAGTTTGACACAAGTTCATGAACTCCTTCTTCTTGCTGGCCCGAACAGTCCTATTGAAATATTTATCAAAGAAAGCAGTCTTAAACATTTCCCAGGTCATGGATCCTGTAATAATGGTGCTCTGGATTGAGTCCTACCAATGCCTTGCACTCAGTTCCAAATGAAAAACAGCATAAGTGACCCTATCTCCTTCATCGACCTTGGCGTACTTGAACATGTCCTCCATTTTTCGAATCCACTCCTCAGCATAAACAGGATCCGAAACTTGGCCATTAAATGTTGGGGGTCTAAGTCTATGGAAGCGTTCGCCACCATGATCATGGTTTGCATTAGAGCTAGAGTTCCAATGCTTTTCCCTGGTGGTCATAAGCTGTTCGATTTGGCGTGATTGGCGTATAACCAACTCCGTTAGCTGAGCAATAGTGGTACTATCCACATTATCTTCTCTCTATTGTCCCCTCACCATTTTGGGATTTCTAAGAAAATAATCATAACATATCTTAACTTAATGACATTACTAAAATCATAAACACTTACAGTTGTTGGAGTGTACTCAGGTGGCAATCTGTGCTGGGAGGCAGTCTGGAGAATCGATTTTAGAACCCGGTTTTGCTTTGATACCATAATTGTAACGACCCCAGTAGGGCCGAAACCAAACCATGACTCTTTTAGAATTGACCATATATCCTTACATTCCTTTGTTTTTTTTTTTTTTTTTCTATATTTTTCTTTTAAATCATAACGTAGTTTAAGACATCACACGTGATTCATTAGGCATCGCCCAACAACGAAATACATTACACATCTGCCGGCGGACACGGGCGTTTCACGCATCTAATTAAAACATCGCCCGGTCACTAGACAACAAAATATTACTTATATCTTCTGGTAAAGAAGGCACCTACATCGCCCGGTCACTAAACGACAAAACATTACTTATATCATCCGGTAAAGAAGACACCTACATTGTCCGGTCACTAAACGACAAAACATTACTTATATCATCCGGTAAAAAAGACACCTACATCACCCGGTGATCATCAATCATTCACCATCCACCGATGACGTCAGCTGAATGATGTCTTCATCCATCAGAGGCATCATCCGGTGAACAAACGACTAAATACTTTACTTACATCATCCGGTGAGTAAACACTCGACATCATCCGATGACGTCAGCCGGAAGACTCAATCGTTCAACTTCTATCATTAGACATCCGCCGATGATGTCAACCGGATGATACACTCATCCGACTCCTATCACTCAGCAGTAAAACACGAAAATCATCAAGCAACTTCAACCAACAAAAAAACACCCCGACTCTCATAGATTTCAACTTGGTAGGCATAAACTTTAAACGAATAAAATCACAGACTCATTCAGGATACGTGAAGCGGAAGACTTAATTAAGCAGATCATTCTATAAACTTAAATAATTCCTTGAACTCAGAGATCAAATAGACAAATCCCAACATCCCAATGTTATAAAAAGAAATCTCATCCTACACAGACTTCAGTCTTTCATAAACCTTACTGACTTAATGTGAGCATAACTGCGGGTCAATATCGCCTTCCAGCCACAAATCTCCACCCTGAGCACCTTCCAGCAACCGAGCTTAAACATCCTTATTAACTTTGAGATCCTCACCTAAAAACTCGTCACCTACATCATGAGGTTTAAACTATAAGCCTAATGCTTAGTAAGGAATGCAAACTAACATGTATTCATGAATGTACAGTTGAGAGAAAACATGTTCTTGATCATTTATCATTCTTGTTTCTGTTCATCGTTTTCATCATATGGATTAAGGGAGGATTTGTGCCGTAAAAGGGGGGTTGACAGTGATTTTGATCATATTCCCTTTCGGGTCATTTTCATGGTCCTTTTTTGGACTGTGGCATACGTCAACCCGCCCCCAACTCTCACTTAATCATGTTGTATGGGAACTTTTTCATATTCATTTTCATATCTTGTTCATGGGGAAAACATGCTCATAAATCATTTTCATATGCTTGAGGAGTAAATCATGATGCATGACATGAATGTTCTTAAATCATCAGACTATGGAATTTATCATACTAGATAGTTGACTTCATAGACTCTAACAGAACATCACATAACATAGTTCTCAAACATCCGTGAATCATCCAAGTACAAACCATCTTACTAACTTAAAATAAACATCAACATAAGTAACAGATAATAGCTTAAATAACTTCTAATCATCGTATCAGTTTCTACTTAGCATCTTTATGATGTAGGGCCCTAATGGCCAAGAATCCTACACATTCACTTACCTGGTTTCCTTAGCAACTTGAACTCCTTTTCTTCAGACTTCTTCACCTAAAACATTCACATTGTAGTAGTTAAAATAAAATTCCTAATAGTCCTAATCTCAAATCATCCTAGAATCTAATAACTAAAGTCATTCCCGCATCCCTTAGTCTAGTTCTCTGTGTGCAGTCTGAAATCCAAAACCAAAACAGCTAGGTTCAACTAACGATTAATCAGGGTCGGTTATATTAAATGTCCAGAATCGATTCGGAAATGCCATTACCAAACACCGATAAAAATGTTCCTATTATCCGGCCATTGATGAATCTTGAAACATTGGATTCTAGTTGAAAACAGAGTTCCAACAACTACACGACAACTACATTGACTAAATCTTACCTTGAATGTAGGTTATCGGAGTGGAAGCTGGAGAAATCGATCGCCAAAGAGGGAATCGCCAGCAGAGAAAAGGTCTGGAAGCACGGAAATCGCCGAGAGAGAATGTCTGCTACAGTGGGGTTTAAGTGAGGTTTAAGGTTTCCATTTTCTATTTATATTAATAAGATCCTTCCTAATTACCATTTTGCCACCCCAAAATTAGAAATCAAATAAACTTTGGCATTAAAATTAAATTCAAGTATTAATAATAAAGGTGACAATTAATTCCGTTAAGAAAATCACCTGGCAGAGATTGTCGGGTGTTACAATCATAGTCATGAAGCACTTTTAGATCATCTCGAACATGGTAAGAATCAATTTGTCCCTGACATTAAA
Source organism: Begonia masoniana (assembly GCA_022432975.1). Lineage (NCBI taxonomy): Eukaryota > Viridiplantae > Streptophyta > Magnoliopsida > Cucurbitales > Begoniaceae > Begonia > Begonia masoniana. The sequence goes on along the minus strand of CM039505.1, from coordinate 22,358,800 downwards.
TATAACTGCATTGAATGACGCATATAAATTATTTAACCCCAATTCACACTTGGGAATCGAAGAAAATGCATGAGTAGCCCAATATCTATGGTTTGTGCCTCGAAGATATGCGTTGGCATCCAGGTTAATCTGATGTAAGTTCTTCATTTCTACCTCGAAATGAAAATTTGTGGTTGCCCTAGCCACATTCCACATTGCATCTCTGTATACTCTGCCTCAAAATTTGTTTTTGAAATGTACGTATATATGCCTGAGGTAGTAGTGGTGGTCGGCTGACGATAATTCCTGCCGCACAGCCGGCAACAACCCCTGGTATTTGAAAGAATAACAGAGACAACATAAACAATTGAAAATGTATTATACATTTTGTCGATCATAAATAAATGTTCATCCGTATCGTGATTAAGTCTATAGGTGTTCGTTCAATAATTTCAAAAATCACGTCCATGACTATATACACTCAGATTCCACATTGGCAACATCAACGAGATATATTCTATCGTTCCTATCAATACTAACAACTGTCAGTATAATCGGCTGGGACACGAGCCTTTTAGATAACAACCATCCAAACAGATAATAGGTCTACCACACTGCAGCAAACCTGCCATGCAAACAGCCATACACATATACATTATTTTGAATACACATGACTCATTATCGTCAGAGCCCGCCAAGTAAGTCTGAGGCCCAATGTGCTACCCGGATTTGATCTACATATTTCATCTGCGTATGACCACAATAGCTTGTATTGTTCGTCTCCCTTCCCTTCATTAAGTTTTCGTGCTTCGCTTCTTACTCTTCTAGCAAGCCCTGGTGTAATGTTGATATTCAAATCCTTCCTCATTGTCTTGATAATGGAAGGAATTTCCCACGTAAGTTGACTCTTAATTTGAAATGTAAGCTCATTTGCTTAAGTAGCATGTCGATTATCAATTTTCCTTGAACAGTTGTGAGAATCGTTGAAACTCTTTATTTGAAATATAAGCTCATTTTGTATATTCGAATCATGCAGTCGCTAATCATCCATCTTCACATACTACCGTTAGTCGCTGAGATTCACTTTTAATGAATTTGATCCCATAACCATTATTCAAAGCATATTCTACTATTTCTTCTCTAATTACCTTTAAAGAACTATATTTTTTCCCAGATAAAATCTAATCAAAATTTCTTCCCTTACCGGTATGCTTTCCACCTCATCATCCTTCGAGTTGACTAGTGTTCGAAGATCATCGTCTAAATTTTTGACGTCGATTGCTCCTCTATTTCGTCGTTACTCTCAAGGTGATCGAATGCCCGAACATCACCATATATAGGCATGAAGTACGAATACCACTTTATATTGGCATCACACGTTGTTGTCTCATCTAAATCAACTAATCTACTCGAATCAGAATCTATCGACGTTGCTATATAGAGAAAATTCTTCTGAGCAAAAAAATGTTGGAGAGGTTTGTTAGCGGTAGGATGAGAATGAAGAGTCGTTTTCTTATATACTGCCGGGGATCGGCCCGCCGTTCTGGAGAAATGACTCCTTGTTCTTAAAATTATGACTGAGAATGGGGTCCCCACCCCGCAATGGCCCCCTGTTCTCAAGCACAGAGCAGGGAACAAGAAACTGTTCTGGGGCGGTGGCCCTTTGTTCTCGACCACCTTGTAAAATGGAGAGGCAGAGAACGGGGGGGCGTTGTAAGACGGGGACTCCCCGTTGTTGAATCACGTGACGAGCATGTTGGTAGGTGGGTCTCCGCCTCTCACATCAACCTCTTAACCAAGACGTTTTGTGACAACCCTAACCCGGTCAGACCTCGATCAAAAACTACTCTTACAGTGTAGGCCAATCGACCAAACGAGTCATGAAGACTTACCTCTCGTCCCTTGCAATTCCCGCACCTCGTTTCGAGCTTCGTCACCTAAAACATTCCACCGTTCCGTCATTAGGGCTAAGTTCAATATATATCGTGCTAAAGGTCAAACAAAACTCCTGGCTAACGGAAATTTCTCCTAAAACTCTATTTTAGCTCATTGGGGCATTTCCTCGAGCAATTCGTGCTCGTGAATCCCTAGACCTCCATTAATGGAGTTTTTAAAACTTCCAACCACCAAATTTTGCAATAAATACCATTTCTAACAAAAACTGACTATTTCACAAAACCCTAATAGTTCAAACTCTAGAAATTGAAATCTATCGTCTGAAAATTATAGAATCTTACATAGGGTCGTGATTGGAGAAGAAAACGTGAAGAACAACTAACGATCGGAGGAGCGTTGGCTGATGTTGAAGTGAAAGTCGTCGTGGAAAAGGAAAATCGTCGATGAGGGTTGAGAGAAAAAGGAGATTTGCGTGAAGTGTTGAGGAAGAAAAGAGAGGTTTGTGATTTTTAATAAAAATTGACTTGCCAAATTACCAATTTACCCATCCATTTGATTTTCTATAAATTTTCTTCTAGTCTCATTAATTCACTAACAATCCGGTTTCTCTAAATTTTCTTATTTCACCATAAATTCCAATTTATTGTTAGGGCTCCATTAAAACTTTCCGTTCGCAAAATGGATTTCATTTGAAATATTTACAAAAATGCTATTTTATATTGGAATAAATAAAATCCCGTAAAACTGGGTGTTACATTCCATCCACCTTAATTAAAATTTTGTCTTCAAAATTTGATTATACAAACAGTTCAGGATACTTAGACATCATACCCTGCTGTCTCTCCCAAGTAGCTTCCTCTACGTCATGGTTCCGCCATTGGACTTTCACCAGTGGGATCTCTTTATTGCTCAATACTTTGATAGAGGACTTTAGAATCCGCACTGGCCTCTCCACATAGGTCAGTGTTGGCTGTACCTCGATCTCTCATACTTCTACGACATGTGACGGGTCACGCACGCACTTCCGAAGCATGGATACGTGAAACACGTTGCGGATTCCTTCCATCGACACTGAAAGCTGCAATTGGTAAGCTAACCTCCCGATCCTCTTCAAAATAGGGAATGGCCCCACATAACGAGGGTTCAACTTGCCTCTTCTTCCAAATTTTCAGATTTAGCCCATCCATGAATTGGTGCACCTTGTCTTCGTTGTCGCTCATTAAACGTGGTGCAAATCGAGATAATGCTTCAAATTTCTGAATATAGTCCGCAATCGAGCCAGTCTGCTTCAGCTGCTTGGCCGATTGGCCTACATCACAAAGAGTTAGGAGATTAATGGCTAGAAGGTGGATTTTAGAGATATTAGTTTGAGAGTTTTGGTTCTCGTAGAAATTTAGGTTGTGAGTGAGTTTAATTATGCTAGTTGGTTATTTACTTGATGATTTGTTTACCAGTTTATTTTACGCTTACTGCATTCAAGGATATGTGTATGTGACATGCATCTATGCATCATGTTTTTCAACGCATAGAAAACGATTTTTATGCATATGTTTTCATGTAAACAAGAGCAAAAGAACACAGTACAGTAAAAAACGTAAATAGTCATTGTGGGTAGGGAACTGAGTTTGGCCGTCCCGTCAGAAGGACCATCAGATGTGTCATGCCACTTCCCCTAGAGTGAGTTGGTCGTCCCGCTAGATTGACATCAGTAAGACCATCTCTCCTCTAGAATCAGGACCCGAATGACTCATGTCATGCAAGAAAATAAAGAACAGATTCAGCTGCATGTTTTATGAACAACATAGCATAATCATGAGCATGTATGCATTTTCTTTTAATTACATCACTTACTTAGCATTAGGCTCATTAGTTTACTTTGTGGTGTAGGTGACATTATAGCAGGTGAGGATGTTGATCCTTAAGATGACTGACAGAGTAGTTGGCGAAGGACGTCCACGGGGTGCGCTTGTAGTTGTTGGGGCGATTTGACCTTTGGGCAAGTTGAAGGTATTTTGGTATATGTGTATAGTTAAACGGTTTTGAACCTTTTTGAAACCACAGATTTGTTAAGGTTCCAAAGTTGTTTTAAACTTAGTTGAAAATGGGTTGTACTTTGGGACTTCCGCTATGTATTATGAAAATAGAAATCGTTTTGATGTAGAAAATATCTGGCAACTGTCTGGAATGAATGTGGTTTGAAATCACAGGTTTTAGGTTTTAATCATTTTAGGCATTATATTGTCCATTTTTCCGAATGGTTTAGAGTGTCATTTAAGGTTGATAGTGGTTAGTGAAGAAAGTGTTGACCAAAATACAGGGGTGTCGACCAGTCAGTGTTTAAATGATCGAAGGTGTCGACCCTTGAGTGTGTCAATTGAGCAAGGTGTCGACCGTTTTTACCAGGTGTCAACCGAAGTTGCAAAGAGTTGCAACCTGAGACGAAATAGTTGTCGACCGTTTTTACCAGGTGTCAACTGAAGTTGCAAAAAGTTGCAACCCGAGATGAAATAGGTGTCGACCACGCTTATGAGTGTCGACTGGCCACTGTTCAGATAGAAAACATAGGCAAATGAGGTGTCGACCCTTTCCTTAAGTGTTGACCGAAGTTACAAAGAGACGCAACCCGAGCCGATTTAAGTGTCGACCACTGTATGTGGACGTCGACTAGAACCTCCAGGTGTCGACCGGTGATAGCAAGTGTCGACCGGTTTGTGTAGGCAAAAAAAAGTATTTTCGAGAAATTTTTTTGCATTTTTCTACGCTGATTTCTAAAAGAAGTTTACACGTTTTGATCGTTTTATATAAAGTCTCACGAACAGTCATGTTAGTAACGTCCGAGTCACGGGTCGTTACAGTGTGGTATCAGAGCCCAGGTGAAAATCGTTTCTGCAGACTACCTAACAACACAAGCCGCACCATGGATATTCTTCATCAACTGTAAGTATGTTTATGTATTCTTCATTGTTTGGTACTTAACTATATTTATAAATTTGTTAGGACTAACAAAATGAATAGATGACAAAGAAGAGATCCACCGATAGAACCAGCTGATATGAGCAATTCCATTGATTGACTAACAGATTTGAAGGACCGCCAATCTCAAATAATCGAAAGGTTTATTAACAAGGAAGAACAAGGAAATCCGAATCATGGAGGATCAAGTGATCAGAGTGGGGATAGATTCATTTTTTGCATTTTTTCACGATGATTTCTAAAAGTAGTTTACACGATTTGATCGTTTTATATAAAGTCTCACGAACAGTCACGTTAGTAATGTCCAAGTCACAAGTCGTTACAATAGTCGTGCCTAAAGAAAACGTAATTTAAATCTAATGATTAGTGAAGTTACAAATCGATTCCTGCTATTGGTTTTATGCAAACCGAGAATTGCTGTTTTAAAATTCCAGATTTGCTGCTGCTATTTAATCTTGATACTCGATTTTGCAGCACAACTGGTTCAGATTAAAATCAACCAAGACTTAACTATAATGCTAATTTTTATTCGGGATATGCTGTAAATGAAGAAACAACATATTTTTGGGTAAACAAAAAAGTAGATAGTACACTTGCTAAAAGAAGTTTCGCCTTTTGTTTACTTTTTGCTTTTTGCCTTGTTGCTTTTGCTTTTTACTTTTCCAAAAATGATTGGCTATTATTTTGCACCCTCAATATGCTGAAAAATGAACCTCAAATCGTGCATGAAACTGTTTTTGCTTTAGTGTTTGTTTTTGTTGTTTTATGTTATTTTGACTAAATCCAAAAATAGTCTTTTGTTTGTGATGTCATTGGTTGTTTTTGGACATTGAAGCCTACATATTATATCATCTAACTTAGGGAAATACTTTATTTAAGTGCATTCTTTTCCTTCCCTAATACTTATGATCAACTTAAACCTAATCAAATTTCTTTCCTAAAACTTTAGAAAGTCACATGAAGACTAGAAGTTGGATCAACCGAGAGCCAAACCAAGATATGACTCAAGAACCGAACTGGGGTAAGGAAGTTCCTCAACCAGAGACTCACATCCCTCAAGAAGGAGAGTCCAGCTTGCAAGGGCAACTAAATGGCCTTAGTGGAGAAGTCAACAATCTTGGCCAACAACTTCGAGACTGCACCCTTGGCATGCAACACATAATGGAGACCCATAACAAGAAAAACTCTAGAGAACCCTCTCGAGAGCCTACACCTAGGATGAGACTTGAGAACCCTAGGAGAATCGAACACCCTCCAAGGAGATTTCCTGACCATGACCCTTACCCAATGGGAGAGAGACCCGAGAATCCAAGAAGGAGATTCCAAGGCTTGGACTATCATGATGAGGATGAGTGGACTCTAGCCGAAGAAGAGAATTTTTGCCTCGGCCGTCGAAAGGACTTAGAGGATCTGATGAGCATTAAGTTACATGTTCCTCCATTCAATGGCACGTGCTGTCACGACCCGAAAACCCAACGGGCCGTAACTCATGATCAAGATCGTAAATCTCATTCTGGACTCATTATTTTTATTTTTATTTTTTAAAAACTGTACTGTAAATTAAATCCACTAAATGAACAGAGATCGTTCCCCATAACTCGTTTAAAACTCTTTAGAAATAAACCTAACGTGTTGCAAGAAAGCAAAGAAGGAATAGGAACTAAATGGTCTAAGTGTTTAAAAAAAACGAAACGAAACACTAAGGGTCGGTCAACATCGGCTGACTTAACATCTGCACTCGACATCAGCCGATTCACATCTACACTTGTAAAATCCGGTTTTACGGGATTTTTATTATTTTGATGTATATAATGACATTTTTGTAAATATGTCAAATTAGGTCCGTTTTGCAAACGGACAGTTTTAATGAAGCCCAGATAATAAGTTGGAGTTATTAGTGAACTAAGGAAATTTAGAGAAAACTGAATCGTTAGTTAATTAACGAAACAAAGGACGAAACAAATAGAAAATCAAAGAAAGGGCAAAATGGTCATTTGACAAGTTAATTTTTAATAAAAATCACAATACCCCTCCTCCCTCCAGAACGCTTCGCACGAACTCCCTCTCCCTCTCCCTCTCCCTCTCTCTCTCTGGCGATTTCTTTCCTTCTCGTGGCGATTCCTCACATCGGCGTTTTCTCTTCCAATCCCGACCTTAGGTATGATTCTATAGTTTTGGAAGGTTATTGTTCAGTTTTCACGAAGTTAAACAATTAGTGTTTTGTGAAAAACGTGATTTAGGGTTTGAAATCGATAGGTATACCGTATTTATGAATATAATGGACGTATTGGTGGTTATTGGAATAAGTTAGTAGAATTATTGATGAATATTAGGTTTGGTTAGATTAGAAGTTATGGAAAACTCTATTAATGGAGGTTTGTAATTTGCGAGCGCGAATTGCTCGACGAAATGCCCGAATGAGCTTAATTAGAGTTTTAGGAAAATTTCCTTTAGCTAGGAGTTTTGTTAAACTTTGGAATTCGATCTCCTAGGATCGATTTTAATAATGATTATTGTGGATTGGCCTAGGTGAACAAAGCTCGTGGACGGAGCTCGACTTTCTACGGACGACAGGTAAGTTCTAGTTACTTACTGTGGCCGATTGGCCTACACCATAAGTCGATTTTGATGTTGAGGATTATTTTGTGATATTTATGTTTATATTCTTTGGTTGGGTAGTTTACGGTTAGTTGTTTTGTAGATTATGTTTGTATTGTTTTGATGGTACGCACGTTGTATGTTTATATTACGCTTTTATTGTCATGCATCATCGTTTTACAAATGTTGTGAAAAATGAATTTATGCATGGATTTCACAAAAGAAAATGAACTGCGATGACTTAAAAAGATGACTGAAATGAGACGACTAAGATGACTGAAATGAGACGACTAAGACGACTGAAATGAGATGACTAAGACGACTGAAATGAGACGACTGAGATGACTGAAATGTGACGACTAACACGAACTGATAAATGAAATGAATGCACGAAAGTTTATGAAAGTTGCATATACATGTTCATGCATTGTCACTTACGTAGAATTTATTGAGATTTATTCTCATAGGTGTCTGCATGGTGTAGGCGATTTCGATACAGGTGAGGATGAGATCCCCCCACCCGAGGAATGAACAGTTGAAGAATGATGGCCCGTGGGAGTGTGCTGAGCAGTCCGTGCCTATTTTGACCCATGGAGATGTAAGTATGTATTTTGGGAAATTGATAGATAGATGTATTGACAATTGGACGTTTTGGTAAACTTAATTTATAAAATGTTTTGTTAAGGCTTTTGTAATATCCGGCTCGTACGGATTTTTAGAATATTATTATTATTATATTATAAAATGCCATTTTTGTAAATATGTCAAATTGGGTCCGTTTCTCGAAAAGAAAGCGTCATTACGATCCTATCGAATAATTGGAATTTTAAGGAATTTACGAGAATTTTCGGAGTAATAACGCTATATTCTGAGTAATTAGGTTTCTCGTAATATAATGGACGTTGTAGTAAAAAATAGTAAACGAGGTCCGAATTGTGAACGGACAACTTTAATAGATCCCAAATAATAAGTTGGACTTATTGGTGAAATATGGAGACTTGGTGAATCCAAATCGTTGGACGATTAACGAAACGAAAGACGAAACAAATAGAATTAAATGCTAAGGGCAATTTAGTAATTTACCAAATCAATTTTATAAAAATAACCAAAATTCTTTTCTTCCTCATTCTTTCTTCTTTCTTCCCTGGAGCTCACGCGAACAGAGAGCTTCTCCTTCACTGGCCGCCGGCGATTCTCAACAATCCGACCTCCGTTCTCTTCCGTTTCTCCTCCGTTCTTCGTTATTTCTCCTCCTCTCGCTACCCTAGGTATGAGTCTACAACCTTAGTGCGTTTATTTCAGTTTTTACGAAGTTTAAACAATTAGGTTTTCGTTAAAAAACGCGAATTAGGGTTCGTAATTAATAGGTTAGCCGTGATTAAGTATATAACGGACGTATTGAACGTTATTGGACGAATTTGATTAATTTAGGACAAATGTTAAAAATTGGGAATTTTCGAGTTTTGGGTGAAAACTCGTTAATTGTGATTTTTAAACTATTGCACGTTAATCGCTGTTTAAATACTTCGATTAGTTAGATTAAGATTTTAAGAAAATTCTTTAGTTAAGAATTTTGTTGAATTTGGACGTTTAGAAGTTTAAATTCGTTTTAACGATAAACGCTATGAATTTCTTAGGTGAACAACGCTCGTGGACGGAGCTTGAGCTGCTTTGGACACGAGGTAAGTTCTCGTGATTCTTCTCTGGCCGATTGGCCTACACCGTACGTCGAATGTCGTTTCGAGGAGTTTGGTGACGCACTAGTTTATAATGTTTTGGTTGGGTAGTTAGGTTTAATTGTTTTATAGATTTTGTTTTACAGTCTTGATGGTATGTATGCTGAGTGTTTAAATTCTGTTATGAACTGTTCATGCATCACGTGTTTTAAAGAAAAGCATGAAAATGAATTTCTGCACAATGTTTTAAAGATAATGCAAAGAATAGAATGGGCCGTAAGGCATGCAGTTAAAATGGGCCGAAAGGCATACAGGCCGAAAGGCATACAGGCCGAAAGGCATACAGTTTACAGGTCATGCGACATGGGGCTTAGGCACGGCTGTACATGTTGTAAGCGTGTACCCCCCTCTTCTAGCTGGAAAGAGTAGTCCGACTGCAGGATGTGCTCTCTCCGGTTAGGAGGTTGAGATCTTGGTGGCACCCACAGAGTAAAGTAAAGAAAATGCTGTATGATTTCTGAACTCACACACATAGCATATAGTTGCATTTATGAGAGCTTGCTGAGATTTTTATCTCATAGTGTATTGTATGGTGTAGGTGATCTAGATATCGAGGAACCAGGTGAGGATGGGATTCCTCCTCCAGAGTCTTGAGTCCAGTTGACGGAGGATGGCTGCGGTGGTGTGTTGGCGCAGTCGAGGCTTACCTGACCCGTGGGGACTGTATGTATAGATTTTGAGGGTTTGGGACTTTTTGGGCTGATGTTTGTATAGAAATACTTTAGGTTGTTTGATTCTGGATAGTTGATAGGTATATATGTATATGTTGATGTTTTGGAAACTGTTTTATAATAGTTTAAAAAGTCTTTCATTGAATATATTTTGGAACTGCGTGGTGATTTGAAACAGGAGGATTTGTTGAGGTTTTAAACGGATCCATGCAGTTCGTTTTCATGAAAATGTTCTTAGTTTTAAAAATGAATTTCGAGTCGTTTATTAGGAGAATGGTTAGGTGTGAAAAGAATGAAAATTATAGTGATTTTTATTTAATATTATTGTAGTTATGTGCTAGAGAAATTGAAGGAAAGGAACGAAGGAGGAGCAGGGGCAGAGGGGTTGGCGAATAGTCGCCAACCCTGGCGATTGAATCGCCTCCCTCTGGAAAAATCCAGAGGGAGTGGCGATGCAACAGGCGATTACTCGCCTGTTGCAATCGCCTCTTTATTTTTCATTTATTATTTAAATTGTTTTTAATTTAATTAAATTAAGTTTTAATTAAATGGTTTTAAAGTTTCAATTGTTTTGAAAGTTAAAATTCAATTTCGATTTCGATTTCGGTTTAGTTTCTGCTTAGAGTTTGTTTAAAGTATAGGGATAAGTATAAAAAAAAATAAAAAAAATAAAAAATATATAGTACGGGTACAGTGTTAGGGTCGTGACAGTTATTGTATCAGAGCCCCCGGGTTTTAAAATCGGTTCTGTCGACTGCTCGACTGCACAGCCACTACGCGGACATTCTTCATCAACTGTAAGTATGTTTATAGTTTTATTTAATTACAGTTTCTTAGAGTGTTTATTTAAACATTTTTATAGGAGTTATTTATAAATGTGGTGCGTCGAGGGAATCATCGAGACGACCGAGATGATACGATAGATCACCATAAGGATTTGACCGTAATAATGTTGCGATAGATCGGAGTAGGTTGGGAAATAAAGGAAAAAGGGAATAGTAGGAGTTGAGTAAGAAAGACTCTTAGGAGAATTTCGACGAGAAGACAGTAGGTTAAATACAGGACGACATAGGCCTATAGAAAGAGAGTTATGCGTTAATAGGACTATCTTGACTTAATCACGAAAATGATGCACTTAGAATTCAAGTTACTATTTGAGGGGTGTATTTTATGAGACCTAAGATTTAAAGAAATGGAAATTTACCCCAGTTGACGAACCTTTGGAGCTTTAGAGGATGACGAATCAGAGAGGGGTTTGAAATTTAGATGTTTTGAAACTTAGGTATAAACATATCGAAGGATGCTCTAAATTGCAAAGGTGTAAATAGTGCGCATAAGCAGATATAAAAAAAAAAATATATAGTCGAGCCTTGTAGATCGTAGATCTATGTGGAGCTTGAAATACCTAGGTGAAAACGATATTCAAGAATTGAAGTTTAGATTTAATTATTGAGGGGATAAACAATGAAAGGTTAAAGTCATACGAAAGGTAATACTCATGATACAAAGTTTGACCGATCTTTAGGAGATAAGTATCGACTGGGAAGACTAATCAATTAAGGGCGATTGTTAATTCACGGAAAGATTACGGCCGACATACTATAAGGGGGTGAGTATCTTGGGTAGAAAATATACTGTAAGAAATGACGAATTCTTTTGGGTTTAAAATATGATCAATCGAGGAGAAATTTAGAGTTTAGATGTAAGACTTACTAGGGAATGTTCTAGATTGTCGAGGTACCGTTAGTATGTACAATTAGCAGAAATTTAAATAAACTAGATCCACGGGAAGCTGGAAGTATCTAGATGAAAATGATATTTAAGAATTTAAGACTTAGATTAATTGATGAGAGGGTATAGAGAGTGGCTATCCCCGCGGTGATTCAGAGGATGTAATGAATCAATACAAAATCGTGACGTAAGATCTAAGCGATTGCATCGGGGTATGCATATCAACCTATATCGATGAGGAAAAATAAGTTTAATTACTCGGAGTTGGAAGGTTAACGAATTCGAGACAATAAAGTGTTAGAGTTATATGAAAATTAATATGCAAGTGATACTCAGATTACTGAAATTGGTCATTTTCTAGGAAATAGGTGCCGTCTTAGAAAATTGACCAATAAAGGATAATTGCCAACTCGTGAAAGGATTTTGACCGACCCTGTATATATATTTATATAAAAGAAGACTTGGTAAAGTTAAGAGTGACCAATAAATAGTAGATGCGTTAGGCATTTAGATGCTACTTAACCTAGAGACATAAAGTGAAGAATAAGTATCCACTGCCGCAGATTGACGATTTGTTTGATCAGCTGCAAGGTGCCCGAGTATTTTCAAGGATTGATCTACGCTCGGGTTACAATCAGTTGAAGGTCCGGATGGATGATGTACCGAAGACGGCTTTCCGAACGAGGTATGGGCATTATGAGTTCCTTGTCATGTCTTTTGGACTTACTAATGCCCCTGCAGCGTTTATGGATCTGATGAACCGTGTCTTCAAGGAGTATCTGGACAAGTTCGTGGTGGTTTTCATTGACGACATCTTGATTTACTCTAAGACGAAGGAAGAACACGAGGAGCATCTGAGGATTGTTCTGAGAACCCTATGTCAGCATCAGCTGTATCCAAAGTTTTCGAAGTGCGAGTTCTGGCTTGACAGAGTGAGCTTCCTTGGCCATATCATATCACAGGACGGAGTTTCTGTGGATCCGAGAAAGATTCAGGTGGTCAGAGATTGGCCACAGCCGAAGAACGTACGTGAGGTGCGTGGATTTCTCGGATTGGCCGGTTATTATCGGAAGTTTATAGAGGGATTCTCGAAGATTGCACTTCCTCTTTCACGGTTGACTCGGAAGAACGAGAGGTTTATTTGGTCGCCTGCTTGTGATGATAGTTTTATGGAGTTAAAGCAGAGATTGACCACCGCTCCAGTATTGGCGTTACCGGTTGAGGGTGTCAGATTCAGTATTTACTGTGATGCGTCTGGAATGGGACTCGGTTGTGTATTGATGCAGGAGGGGAGAGTTATTTCTTATGCTTCTCGGCAGTTGAAGCCGTATGAGCAGAATTACCCTACGCACGACCTAGAGTTAGCAGCTGTGGTCTTCGCACTGAAGATATGGAGACATTATTTATATGGGCAGCAGTGCGAGGTATTTTCTGACCACAAGAGCTTGAAGTACTTATTTACGCAAAAGGAGCTGAATATGCGTCAGAGAAGGTGGCTTGAGTTCGTCAAAGATTACGATTTTGATATCAAGTACCACCCAGGAAAGGCGAACAAGGTAGCTGATGCTTTGAGTAGAGTGCCTTCTGCGAGTCAGCCTTCATTGGCAGCGATGTCAGTTACGCTGCGGTCTGAGATTGAGAGGTTCGATGTAGAGATAGTGGCAGAGTTGTCCAGTATGCTCACCAACATTTCTCTCAGGCCGACTATTCTAGATCGGATACGTGAGGCTCAGCGGAATGATAAGGAGTGTGAGGAGCTTCGATCCAGCATGACATTGGGAGACTCGTCGGATTTCCATTTGTCGGAGGATGGTATTCGGAAGTTCAGGCATAGGTGGTACGTGCCCAGCGACGAGGATCTGAAGAAGGAGATATTGGCCGAGGCACATTCTTCGGCATATTCTGTGCACCCGGGAAGTACCAAGATGTACCGGGATTTGAAACAACACTTCTGATGGCCGAACATGAAGAGGGAAGTTGCCAAATACGTTGAGACCTGTTTAGTATGTCAACAGGTGAAAGCAGAACACCAGAGGCCGGCCGGAACGTTATTGCCACTACCGATTCCGGAGTGGAAGTGGGAGCAGATCTCCATGGATTTCATTATGGGGCTCCCGAGGACTACGAGAGGCCATGACGGCATTTGGGTTATTGTGGACCAATTGACAAAGTCGGCTCACTTTTTGCCTGTGAAGATGACGTCGTCTATGGATCAGCTCGCCGAGCTTTATGTGCAGGAGATTGTCAGACTGCATGGCGTGCCAGTTTCTATTGTCTCGGATCGAGATCCGAGATTTACCTCGAAGTTCTAGAAGAGTCTGCACAAAGCTATGGGGACTCAGCTTAATTTCAGCACCGCATTTCATTCTCAGGCTGATGGACAGACAGAGAGGACGAATCAGATTCTGGAGGATATGCTCAGAGCATGTGTGCTGGAGTTTTAGGGATCGTGGAGCAGGTATTTGCCACTGATCGAGTTCTCTTATAATAACAGCTTCCAGGCTACTATTGGCATGGCTCCATATGAGGCGCTGTATGGTCAGAAATGTAGATCTCCGTTATATTGGGACGAGGTTGGCGAGGCCAGCATCGTTGGTCCTAAGATTCTACAACAGACGGCAGAGAAGATTGCCATTATTCGACAGCGTATAGAGGTAGCACAGAGCAGGCAGAAGAGCTATGCTGACACCAGACGGAGAGAGCTAGAGTTCGAGGAAGGCGATGAGGTTTATTTGAAAGTTTCTCCGTTCAAGGGTGTTGCGAGATTTGAAAGGAGGGGTAAGTTGAACCCTCGTTATGTGGGGCCCTTTCCTATTCTGAAGAGGATCGGGAAGTTGGCGTACAGATTGCAGCTTCCGGCTTCTATGGAGGGTATCCACGACGTATTTCATGTATCTATGCTTCGGAAGTGCTTGCGCGATCCGTCGCATATCGTGGAGGCTACAGAGATCGAGGTACAGCCTACCTTGAGCTATGAGGTGAGGCCGGTACGTATTTTGGAGTATTCCATCAAGGTTCTACGCAACAAAGAGATTCCGCTAGTCAAAGTCCTATGGCGGAACCACGAGGTGGAAGAAGCGACGTGGGAACGACAGCAGGATATGATAACTAGATATCCTGAGTTATTTGCATTATTTAATTTTGTGGACAAAATTCTAAATAAGGAGGGTAGAATGTAATATCTGGCTCGTACGGATTTTTAGAATATTATTATAATTATATTATAAAATGCCATTTTTGTAAATATGTCAAATTGGGTCCGTTTCTCGAAAAGAAAGCGTCATTACGATCCTATCGAATAATTGGAATTTTAAGGAATTTACGAGAATTTTCGGAGTAATAACGCTATATTCTGAGTAATTAGGTTTCTCGTAATATAATGGACGTTGTAGTAAAAAATAGTAAACGAGGTCCGAATTGTGAACGGACAGTTTTAATAGATCCCAAATAATAAGTTGGACTTATTGGTGAAATATGGAGACTTGGTGAATCCAAATCGTTGGACGATTAACGAAACGAAGGACGAAACAAATAGAATTAAGTGCTAAGGGCAATTTAGTAATTTACCAAATCAATTTTATAAAAATAACCAAAATTCTTTTCTTCCTCATTCTTTCTTCTTTCTTCCCTGGAGCTCACGCGAACAGAGAGCTTCTCCTTCACTGGCCGCCGGCGATTCTCAACAATCCGACCTCTGTTCTCTTCCGTTTCTCCTCCGTTCTTCGTTATTTCTCCTCCTCTCGCTACCCTAGGTATGAGTCTACAACCTTAGTGCATTTATTTCGGTTTTTACGAAGTTTAAACAATTAGGTTTTCGTTAGGTTTTCGTTAAAAAACGCGAATTATGGTTCGTAATTAATAGGTTAGCCGTGATTAAGTATATAACGGACGTATTGAACGTTATTGGACGAATTTGATTAATTTAGGACGAATGTTAAAAATTGGGAATTTTCGATTTTTGGGGGAAAACTCGTTAATTGTGATTTTTAAACTATTGGACGTTAATCGCTGTTTAAATACTTCGATTAGTTAAATTAAGATTTTAAGAAAATTCTTTAGTTAAGAATTTTGTTGAATTTGGACGTTTAGAAGTTTAAATTCGTTTTAACGATAAACGCTATGAATTGCTTAGGTGAACAACGCTCGTGGACAGAGCTTGAGCTGCTTTGGACACGAGGTAAGTTCTCGTGATTCTTCTCTGGTCGATTGGCATACACCGTACGTCGAATGTCGTTTCGAGGAGTTTGGTGACGCACTAGTTTATAATGTTTTGGTTGGGTAGTTAGGTTTAATTGTTTTATAGATTTTCTTTTACAGTCTTGATGGTATGTATGCTGAGTGTTTAAATTCTGTTATGAACTGTTCATGCATCACGTGTTTTAAAGAAAAGCATGAAAATGAATTTCTGCACAATGTTTTAAAGATAATGCAAAGAATAGAATGGGCCGTAAGGCATACAGTTAAAATGGGCCGAAAGGCATACAGGCCGAAAGACATACAGTTGACAGGTCATGCGAGATGGGGCTCAGGTACGGCTGTATGTGTTGTAAGCGTGTACCCCCCTCTTCTAGCTGGAAAGAGTAGTCTGACCACAAGATGTGCTCTCTCCGGTTAGGAGGTTGAGATCTCGGTGGCACCCACAGAGTAAAGTAAAGAAAATGCTGCATGATTTCTGAACTCACACGCATAGCATATAGTTGCATTTATGAGAGCTTGCTGAGATTTTTATCTCATAGTGTATTGTATGGTGTAGGTGATCTAGATATCGAGGAACCAGGTGAGGATGAGATTCCTCCTCCAGAGTCTTGAGTCCAGTTGACGGAGGATGGCTGCGGTGGTGTGCTGGCGCAGTCGAGGCTTACCTGACCCGTGGGGACTGTATGTATAGATTTTGAGGGTTTGGGACTTTTTGGGCTGATGTTTGTATAAAAATACTTTAGGTTGTTTGATTCTGGATAGTTGATAGGTATATATGTATATGTTGATGTTTTGGAAACTGTTTTATAATAGTTTGAAAAGTCTTTCATTGAATATATTTTGGAACTACGTGGTGATTTGAAACAGGAGGATTTGTTGAGGTTTTAAACGGATCCATGCAGTTCGTTTTCATGAAAATGTTCTTAGTTTTAAAAATGAATTTCGAGTCGTTTATTAGGAGAATGGTTAGGTGTGAAAAGAATGAAAATTATAGTGATTTTTATTTAATATTATTGTAGTTATGTGCTAGAGAAATTGAAGGAAAGGAACGAAGGAGGAGCAGGGGCAGAGGGGTTGGCGAATAGTCGCCAACCCTGGCGATTGAATCGCCTCCCTCTAGTGGCGATGCAACAGGCGATTACTCGCCTGTTGCAATCGCCTCTTTATTTTTCATTTATTATTTAAATTGTTTTTAATTTAATTAAATTAAGTTTTAATTAAATGGTTTTAAAGTTTCAATTGTTTTGAAAGTTAAAATTCAATTTCGATTTCGATTTCGGTTTAGTTTCTGCTTAGAGTTTGTTTAAAGTATAGGGATAAGTATAAAAAAATAATAATAATAAAAAATAAAAAATATATAGTATGGGAAATACGGGTACAGTGTTAGGGTCGTGACAGCTTTTATCTAGATTTCAAGGAACTGCTTGGAGTTTTATTTTAAACAGGAGAAATTGTTTAGTTTTTAAACAGATCCACGCGGTTCGTATTCATGAAAACTTATTTCGTTTTAAACACCTTTTGAGTCGGTATGAGTGATATTTTGAAGGATGTGCGAGTATCGGGTGAAATTATGTTGAAATGCATTGTGGTGATGTGTGTAGTATTTAGAGGTAATTTGAGGAAGAAAATGGAAGTATAATTGTGCAGGGAATAAAAGAGGGAGAAGCAAACTCTCTGGAATTTCGGGTTCCAGAGAGGTTACCGATCGATCGCCTAAGAAGGCGATCGATCGGCATGAATGGTTGGCACTCTCTAGAAAAAGCAGAAATGTCATCGTCCATAGTCACGTGGACAAATAAGTCTCGTGGACAAATAAGTCACGTGGACGAATAGGTCTCGTGGACGATAATGTCGTCCACGATCTCCGTTGACCACAGTCGCTGACTTCGTCGTCCATGAAGCCTTCAGTCTTTATTGTGCACGATGCCTTCTGACTTCGTCGTCCACGAAGCCTTCAGTCTTTATTGTCCATGATGCCTTCTGACTTCGTTGTCCACGAAACCATCAGCTTCTGTCGTTCACGTCTGCCTTCTGTTCTGTTGTCCAAACCCAATAGAATGAAAAGTTGTCTTCCACTATTCAAACTGAAGAAACCCGAGAGGAATTATTGACTTCACACCCTTATGCATTCTGCTGCTTTTAAGTTTTTAAATTTTATAAACTGATTTCCTATGTTTCTCTAAATGATTTTAAATGAGTTTCAATTCCGAATTAACGTCATTAAGTTTACTTAGGAAAATAATTATAATAATTATAATAATAATGATACGGGAAAATTAGGAACAGTGTTAGGGGACACTACAACACTGAACATCGACTGATTATTATTCACGTTCAACATCGACCGATTATCATCCACGCTCATCCTCATCCAGACTGCATCGTCCAGACTACATCGTCCAGACTGCATCGTCCAACTACACCGTCCAAACACATCGTCCATACTACATCGACCGAACAACCTCAGCCAATTAACGACAACTCTTGACAACTACGCTCAACTTCGACCGATTAACATCAGTCAGTAATCGGTCGAGGCTGATACTTCAACTTTCTGTTTTCCCTCACTTCTCCAGACATTTATATGCCGATCGATCGCCACACTAACAGATCGATCGGCTAACTCCATGTTTCCATAAACATAAATTCTACCTCCAGAATCACCATGCACATTAACATCAAAAACCTAAACTTGAATACACAGCGGAAGACTTAAAACAAACAGTTGAAAACCTTTAATATTAAAATCCTCTTAGATCATATCAGTACTCAACTACCACAATATTTACCGTTCATAGGAATCTTTACCTTACTTTCACTTCAATATTATTGACATATTAAAACATACTATGAGCATCAACCCACGGGTCAAATTCGCCACCAAGCCACAAATCATCGGCTTGAGCACCATCCAGCAACCAGACTTAAACATCCTTATTCGGTTTGAGGTCCTCACCTTCCAACTCGTCACCTACATCATAAAGTTTAAACTATAAGCCTAATGCTTAGTAAGGAGTGCACCATATACATGAATGCTCATGAATGCATAAAATCATGTTCACATTATTTATTCAGATCATGGGAGTCATGTTCATGTTCGTGTTCTTGATCATATCATGGAAATCATGTTCTTGTTCATCGTTCACCGAACATGGATGAAGGAGGGGATCGTGCTGGAGGGTAGGCAGAATGCGTGTTCATGGTCCTCACAGACAGTAATCTTGGTCCATTGCATGGACAGTGACATGGTCAAACCACTTCAACCATCACTTAATCATTACATATATTTCATAATCTTAGTTTCTTCTTTACAATTCTTTACATAAATCATTGTGACGACCACGACCCCACGTCGGTGCCGCCACGACCTGTGTCGTGCACGTGCATACATACTACCCTTGCCCGTTCTCATAAAGTTTTTCTTTTTATTCACTTAACTTTTTCGTTCTTCATTTCATTCATCATTCATTCATTCACTTTCTTTCATTACCATCGTTCATTCGTTAGAGAACGGACTCGGGCATTCAATCTGTATCTATCGACATTTTGGCTTTAACTTAGAACGTACCCAAAATGACTCGTCTAAGGTTTCAATCCTTTAATCTCACTTGTTTAGAGACAATTAATCTCATTCGACGGAAGACTACTGTGCGTGGAAGAGTCGTTACAAGATAAAATTAACCAAAATCTCAAGTTTAACACTATAAAAAGTTCCCTGGTCGACCCCCAGAGCTTTCGGTCGACACTTCATAATAGTGATCGACCCCTAAAAAGGTTCTGGTTTTTGTTTGTACTGAAACCGGTCGTGTAACGACCCGAGGAGGATCGTCACGTGTCATGACTTTCCTTTAAACTTATCCGTACTTTTATACCTCTGTAATCGTAGTATACTTTTTTTTTTCTCAGACTTATATCATATCTCATCTTAACTTAAATTCGCTGAATAACCGCGTTTAGCTTTCACTCCTGCCGATCGCTAAACGACAAACATCTAGTTGTTCTACCGGTCAGCACGTGCATCTCACATGATTCATTAAACATCTATCGGCAGGCACACATATTTGCATCTGCCGACAGTCACGTGCAACTCGTGTGACCAATTAAACACACCGTTCAATTATACAACGAAGCCACCTACATCTGCCGATGAGAGAACAATAGACGATGCTCTCATCTGCCGATGGCAAATACTCTATATCTGCCGATGACGGGCATCACATCTTCCGGTAACTTAACTCACTACTCATACCGATCGCCAGATAACAGACATTGTCGTCATCTGCCGAATGGCTTAAGACACTACATCTTCCGACAGATTAACTCACCATCTGCCGATGATACGTCCCATGTCTGCCGATGAGAGAACCATAAGCGAGACAAATACTTTTCCTCTTCCGATGACGTCCTCCGGAAGTCAAACTTACCCGACTCCCATCACAACCCTCCTGCCGATGACGTCAGCCGGAAGACAAATACTTTTCCTCTTCCGATGACGTCCTCCGGAAGTCAAACTTACCCGACTCCCATCACAACCCTCCTGCCGATGACGTCAGCCGGAAGACAAATACTTTTCCTCTTCCGATGACGTCCTCCGGAAGTCAAACTTACCCGACTCCCATCACAACCCTCCTGCCGATGACGTCAGCCGGAAGACAAATACTTTTCCTCTTCCGATGACGTCCTCCGGAAGTCAAACTTACCCGACTCCCATCACAACCCTCCTGCCGATGACGTCAGCCGGAAGACAAATACTTTTCCTCTTCCGATGACGTCCTCCGGAAGTCAAACTTACCCGACTCCCATCACAACCCTCCTGCCGATGACGTCAGCCGGAAGACAAATACTTTTCCTCTTCCGATGACGTCCTCCGGAAGTTTCCGATGACGTTCTCCGGAAGTCAAACTTACCCGACTCCCATCACAACTCTCCTGCCGATGACGTCAGCCGGAAGACAAATACTTTCCTCTTCCGATGACGTCCTCCGGAAGTCAAACTTACCCGACTCCCATCACAACCCTCCTGCCGATGACGTCAGCCGAAGACAAATACTTTTCCTCCATCATCCCTCGGCATCAGACATCCCTCCTTTTTTTTTTTAGACTTTTATCTTGATAAATGTAAACCTCAATACTTAATCTAATGGCCAAAACTCATCAGAATAAAATCCATGAACTCATTCAAACTCACACAGCGGAGGACTTAATAAATAGGTCATTTGATAACTATAGTATATCTTCGGACTCTGAAATTAAGACAGGCAGTTCTAAAATCCAAATGTTAAATAATCCGAACCTACTTGACTTGGCTTCTTAACAACTGCATTAAAACTTATACGAGCTTTAACCAGAATTCCCCATTCGCCATCCAGCCACCAGATTTCACACTGATCACCTCCAGCAACCTAGCTTAGACATTTTCATCAACTTTGAATTCCTCACCTGATATTTCTTCACCTACATCATAAGGTGTAACTGTAAGCCTAAGGCTTAGTAAGGAATGCAAACTATTATGAGTTCATGAATGCATAACTTGGAGAAAAACATGCTCATAAGTCTTTTCTTTTCATGTACTTATCTTAATCATCATTCATAATCGTATCTCGTATTCATTGTTCATAATCATCATTCGTAGACATGCTCATATTCATCATTCCTTTCATCATTCATATTCTTCATTACATTATGTGGTTTAAGGGAGGATTTGTGCCGGTAAAGGGGGTTCGACAGTGAGTTTGATCATGGTCCCTACTGCGGGTCGTATTCATATGTCCTACTGCGGACTGTGACATACGCCGAACCACCCCCAACCCTCACTTAACCACGTTGCATAAGTTTTATCTTCTTACCTTATTCATGAGAAAACATATTTCAAAACATTTTCATATGCTTGAGAAGTAAAACATGATGCATAACATAAATGCACTTAATCATCGAACTAAGACAGGGGAGTACATGAGAATAACAGAACCATATCCATCGACATTTCATCAAACATATAGCAGACAATGTTCACTAAATCTAACTTAATCCTTTGATGTAGGGCCCTATTGGCCGGAAACTTAATACATTCACTTACCTGGATTCCTTAGCAACTTGAATCACCTTCTCTTCAACTTCTTCACCTAACACATTCACATTACAGTAGTTAAAATAAAGTCCTAAAAGTTCTAATCGAAAGTCATCCTAGAATCTAACAGCTAAGGTTCTCTGTGCAGTCTGAAATCCAAAACCGAAACAGCTAGATATAGCTATCGATTAAACGGGGTCGGTTATATAAAAGGTCCAGAATCGATTTAAAGGTGGCATTACCAAATGAAGATAAAGAACGATAACCAACTGACTCAGCCATTGAAGAGCCCGAAAGTACAAGTTCAACTGAAAACAGAGTTCTAAATGACTACCCGGCATCTACATTGTCAAAATCTTACCTAGAATGCGGGTTATCGGAGTGGAGGTTGAAAAACCAGTTGCTGGGGAGGAAAAAGGCTCCAGAGAAGAAGGGAGTCGCCGAGAGGAAATGTCGGCTGCAGTGAGGTTTAAATGAGATTTAAGGTTTCCATTTTCTATTTATACCTAATCCTTCAATCTTTATTACAAAATTGCCACTCAACCTAGTTTTACTCAACTTGTAATGAATTTGCCTCAACGTTAAATTTAATCATAAAGGTTAAATAAAGGGTAACAATGAGAATGGTCAGAAAAATTCACCTGGCCGAAATGTCGGGTGTTACATCCACCCCTCCTTAAACAAAATTTTCGTCCTCGAAAATTGGTCAAGCAAAGAGTTTTGGATACTTGTCCAACATATCCTGCTGTAGTTCCCATGTAGCTTCTTCAATACCATGATTCTTCCACAAGACCTTAACCAACAAGATTTCCTTATTCCTTAGAGTCTTCACTGCAGAATCCAAAATTTGTACTGGTTTCTCTTCATACACCAAATTAGGTTCAATTTCGATTTCTGTTGGTTCAACAACCTGAGTCGGATCACGTATGCATTTCCTTAGCATAGACACATGAAAGACATTGTGAACCTTTTCCAAAGATGGAGGCAAAAGTAATCTATAGGCTGTGCTACCAATCTTAGCTAAGACAGGGAATGGTCCAATGAACCGTGGGTTAAGCTTTCCCTTCTTACCAAATCTTAAGACTCCTCTAAATGGTGAAATCTTCAGGAAAACTTCATCGCCAACAGAAAATTCAAGATCTCTTCTTCTTTGGTCCGCATAACTCTTCTGCCGGCTTTGTGCAGTTAACATCCTTTTCCTAATGACTGTAATCTTGTCTGACATCTGTTGCAAAATCTCTGGGCCCAATAACTTCGCTTCACCAACCTCATCCCAGTACAAAGGTGACCTACATTTCCTGCCATACAAAGCTTCATAGGGTGCCATACCAATGGTGGACTGGTAACTATTGTTGTAAGAAAACTCAATCAGAGGTAGGTGTCTACTCCATGTAGTCTGAAAGTCAAGCACACATGCTCTCAACATATCCTCGAGTATCTGAATGGTCCTCTCGGATTGTCCATCTGTCTGCGGGTGAAAAGCGGTGCTGAAGGATAACTTTGTGCCTAAGGTACCTTGTAAACTTTTCCAGAATCGGGAGGTGAATCTAGGGTCACGATCAGAGACTATGGATACGGGAATCCCATGCAATCTGATAATTTCTTGAACGTAAAGATTAGCAAGTTGGTCCATCGTGTAGGTTGTCTTTACAGGTAAGAAATGAGCTGACTTTGTCATCCTATCAATCACAACCCAAATACTGTCATGTCCTTTAGTTGTTTTAGGTAAGCCTACAACAAAATCCATGGCAATGTTTTCCCACTTCCATTCGGGAATAGGTAGAGGTTGAAGGGTACCTCCTGGTCGTTGGTGCTCGGCTTTAACTTGCTGGCATACCAAGCATGATTCTACGTACTTGGCGATATCCCTCTTCATATTAGGCCACCAATAAAGTAACTTCAAGTCTCGATACATCTTGGTGCTACCGGGATGTATAGAAAAGGAAGACGAGTGAGCCTCGGCCAAAATCAACTTACGTAATTCTTCATCACAAGGGACATACCATCGATTCCTAAATCTCAGGATTCCATCATTGGAAAGACTAAACTCGGAGGTGGCGTCCTTCAACTTATTCATCATACTGTTATTCTCCTCGGAATCCTTCTGTTGTGACTCTTTGATCTTTTCCAAAACCGTTGGTTGAATGGTCAAATCGGTAAGTAAGGCTGACAACCCTGGAACTAGTTCCAATTCAAACTTCTGAACTTCAGTCCTCAAGGGTGCAGACAAAACTGACACTGCGGGTTGCATTGTTTTTGACATTCTGCTCAAAGCATCGGCTACAGCATTAGCCTTACCCGGGTGGTACTTGATTTCAAAGTCATAGTCCTTAACAAATTCTAACCAACGTCTTTGTCTCATGTTTAATTCCTTTTGGGTGAAAAGATACTTTAAACTCTTGTGGTCAGAAAACACATCGCACTGCTGTCCATACAAATAGTGCCTCCAAATTTTTAAAGCAAAAACAACTGCAGCTAGCTCTAAATCATGAGTGGGGTAATTCTGTTCATAACCTTTTAGCTGCCTAGAGGCATACGCCACAACTTTACCTTCTTGCATCAAAACACATCCCAAACCAATCTTGGATGCGTCACAATAAACACTAAATTTTCCTTCTTCAGTTGGGAGAGTTAATAGCGGGGCTGTCGTTAACTTCTGTTTCAATGATTGGAAGCTATCTTCACAAGCTTCGGTCCAAAAGTACTTGAGGTCCTTCTTGGTTAAATTGGTCAAAGGTTTAGCTATCATAGAGAATCCTTTAATGAACTTTCTATAGTAGCCAGCCAGACCAAGGAAACTTCGAACTTCACTGACATTCTTTGGCTGTGGCCAATCCTTAACGGCCTGAACCTTAGTTGGATCTACTGATATGCCCTCAGCAGAAATGACATGACCTAAAAAGTTGACCTTATCCAGCCAAAATTCACATTTGGACAATTTGGCATAAAGCTGCTGCTGTTTTAAGGTTGATAATACTATTCTCAAATGTTCTGCATGGTCGGTTTCAGTCTGTGAGTATACTAAAATGTCATCTATAAACACAATCACAAACTTATCCAGGTATTCACGAAATACTCGGTTCATCAAGTCCATGAAAGCTGCAGGCGCAGTTAGTCAGTCCAAATGACATCACAAGAAATTCATAATGTCCGTAGCGGGTTCTGAAGGCTGTCTTTGGTATATCTCCTTCCTTAACCTTCAGTTGGTAATAACCCGAACGTAAGTCAATCTTTGAGAATACCTTAGCTCCTTGTAGTTGGTCAAACAGGTCATCTATCCGGGGTAAAGGATATTTATTCTTGACTGTCAACTTATTCAGTTCTCTGTAGTCTATACACATTCTAAGAGAACCATCTTTCTTTTAACGAAAAGGACAGGTGCACCCCAGGGAGAACTACTAGAACGTATAAATCCCTTGTCAACTAATTCCTGTAGTTGGACCTTTAATTCTTTTAACTCAACAGGTGCCATTCGGTAAGGATTCTTAGATACAGGTAATGCCTCGGGGTATGTATCAATCACAAATTCTATCTCTCTATCGGGTGGTAGTCCCGGTAAGTCGTCCAAGAATGCTTCAGGAAACTCTCGTACGGTAGGAATACCTTGTAATTCCACTTTATTCTTTACTCGGACATCCATTATGTTAGCTAGGTAACTCAAGCAACCACTCTTCAGTAACCGTTGAGTCACTAGTGAGGATATGATTGGTATCTTACTCATCTTTGGAATAGCTTGGAAGGTATACCGATCTCCATTTGGGGGTCGGAAATCAACTAGGCCAGACCTACAACTAATCGTGGCATAATGCCTAAATAACCAATCCATTCCTAAAATAATCTCATATCCTTTCATGTCAATCATAATCAGTTCTACATATAGCTCCTTATCTCCTAAGGACAAAACATCACCCTTCAACATTTGCTCAGAATGTAAAGACTTCCCTGATGGTAACATAACTCTATACGGTTTATCAACTGGCGAAAGTTCTAACTTATGTTTACACACAAACAGGGTTGCTATGAATGAGTGTGTGGCTCCCGTATCAATAAGTGTATAAGCAGAAAAACCACAAACCATAATGGTACCTGATATGACCGTGTGTGGTTCAACATCTTCATCCTCCATCATAGCATAGACTCTTGGTGCAACTCTAATTCGATTCGGGTCTGATGGCATCGGGCAGTCTCTGGCTATGTGTCCAACCTTGTCGCATCTATAGCAACGGCCAGAGTGCAGCTTGCACTCCCCATGGTGATTCTTCTGACAGTTGGAACATAGGGGAGCCGAAGGTCGCTTTCCTCTTCCTTGGTCATCACTTGGATTGAAGGATCTCTTAACACCTTGCTGTTGTTGTTGCTGGTTTCTGTTCTGCTGGGGTTGCCATCCCTTGTTCTGCCGTGGTGGTGGTTGAGTCTCCTTAGTGAACTTCCTTGGCTGTTCACGCTGTGCATAAGCTGTCATCTCAGCCTCCTCCAATTCCAGGGCCTTAGCCGTCACTTCGCCATAAGGTATATTGTGTATCCCAGAAGTCTTTACCTTCACATACAAACTCGGCTTCAGTCCTTGAACAAATTGGTAAATCTTGTCTTCATCATTCTCAACCAGTCGGGGAGCAAACCGTGACAAAGCATCGAATTTGCATATATAATCCGTCACAGGAGCCAGTTTGCCGCAGGTTCATGAATTCTTTCTTCTTGCTGGCCTGAACGGTCCTATTGAAGTACTTGTCAAAGAAGGCAGTCTTAAACATATCCCAAGTCATAGTCTCTGCATTAACAGTGCTCTGAAGAGAATCCCACCAATGCCTTGCATTCAGCTCCAAATGATAGACAGCATAGGTGACTCTATCTCCTTCATCAACTTTCGCATACTTAAACATGTCCTCTACTTTTCGGATCCATTCCTCAGCATAAATGGGGTCAGAAACTTGGCCATTGAATGTCGGGGGTCTGAGCCTGTGGAAGCGCTCACCCCCATGATCATGAGTTACATTAGAGCTGGAGTTCCCAAGCTCTTCTCTAGTAATCACTAGTTGCTCTATTTGTCGTGATTGGCGATTAACTAATTCTATTAGCTGAGCAACGGTGGTACTATCCACGTTGTCTTCCCTCTGTTGACCTCTTACCATCTTGAGATTCCTAAGCAATAATAGAAACACATCTTAACATAATGACATCACTAGAATCGTAAACACTTACAGTTGTTGGAGAGTACTCAGGTGGCAATCTGTGCTGGAAGGCAGTCTACAGAACCGATTTTAGAACCTGGTTTAGCTCTGATACCATAATTGTAACGACCCGAGGAGGATCGTCACGTGTCATGACTTTCCTTTAAACTTATCCGTACTTTTATACCTCTGTAATCGTAGTATACTTTTTTTTTTCTCAGACTTATATCATATCTCATCTTAACTTAAATTCGCTGAATAACCGCGTTTAGCTTTCACTCCTGCCGATCGCTAAACGACAAACATCTAGTTGTTCTACCGGTCAGCACGTGCATCTCACATGATTCATTAAACATCTATCGGCAGGCACACATATTTGCATCTGCCGACAGTCACGTGCAACTCGTGTGACCAATTAAAACACCGTTCAATTATACAACGGAAGCCACCTACATCTGCCGATGAGAGAACAATAGACGATGCTCTCATCTGCCGATGGCAAATACTCTATATCTGCCGATGACGTGGCATCACATCTTCCGGTAACTTAACTCACTACTCATACCGATCGCCAGATAACAGACATTGTCGTCATCTGCCGATGGCTTAAGACAACTACATCTTCCGACAGATTAACTCACCATCTGCCGATGATACGTCCCATGTCTGCCGATGAGAGAACCATAAGCGAGGCTCTCATCTGCCGATGGCAAATACCCCTTATCTGCCGGTGACGTCAGCCGGAAGACAAATACTCTTCCTCTTCCGATGACGTTCTCCGGAAGTCAAACTTACCCGACTCCCATCACAACTCTCCTGCCGATGACGTCAGCCGGAAGACAAATACTTTTCCTCTTCCGATGACGTCCTCCGGAAGTCAAACTTACCCGACTCCCATCACAACCCTCCTGCCGATGACGTCAGCCGGAAGACAAATACTTTTCCTCCATCATCCCTCGGCATCAGACATCCCCCCTTTTTTTTAGACTTCTATCTTGATAAATGTAAACCTCATAACTTAAATCTTAATGGCCAAAACTCATCAGAATAAATCATGAACTCATTCAAACTCACACAGCGGAAGACTTAATTAAAATAGTTCATTTGATAACTATAGCTATATCTTCGGACTCTGAAATTAAGACAGGCAGTTTCTAAAATCCCAAATTGTTAAATAATCCGAACCTACTTGACTTGGCTTCTTAACAACTTCATTAAAACTTATACGAGCTTTAACCAGAATTCCCCATTCGCCATCCAGCCACAGATTTCACACTGATCACCTCCAGCAACCTAGCTTAGACATTTTCATCAACTTTGAATTCCTCACCTGATATTTCTTCACCTACATCATAAGGTGTAACTGTAAGCCTAAGGCTTAGTAAGGAATGCAAACTATTATGAGTTCATGAATGCATAACTTGGAGAAAAACATGCTCATAAGTCTTTTCTTTTCATGTACTTATCTTAATCATCATTCATAATCGTATCTCGTATTCATTGTTCATAATCATCATTCGTAGACATGCTCATATTCATCATTCCTTTCATCATTCATATTCTTCATTACATTATGTGGTTTAAGGGAGGATTTGTGCCGGTAAAGGGGGTTCGACAGTGAGTTTGATCATGGTCCCTACTGCGGGTCGTATTCATATGTCCTACTGCGGACTGTGACATACGCCGAACCACCCCCAACCCTCACTTAACCACGTTGCATAAGTTTTATCTTCTTACCTTATTCATGAGAAAACATATTTCAAAACATTTTCATATGCTTGAGAAGTAAAACATGATGCATAACATAAATGCACTTAATCATCGAACTAAGACAGGGGAGTACATGAGAATAACAGAACCATATCCATCGACATTTCATCAAACATATAGCAGACAATGTTCACTAAATCTAACTTAATCCTTTGATGTAGGGCCCTATTGGCCGGAAACTTAATACATTCACTTACCTGGATTCCTTAGCAACTTGAATCACCTTCTCTTCAACTTCTTCACCTAACACATTTCACATTACAGTAGTTAAAATAAAGTCCTAAAAGTTCTAATCGAAAGTCATCCTAGAATCTAACAGCTAAGGTTCTCTGTGCAGTCTGAAATCCAAAACCGAAACAGCTAGATATAGCTATCGATTAAACGGGGTCGGTTATATAAAAGGTCCAGAATCGATTTAAAGGTGGCATTACCAAATGAAGATAAAGAACGATAACCAACTGACTCAGCCATTGAAGAGCCCGAAAGTACAAGTTCAACTGAAAACAGAGTTCTAAATGACTACCCGGCATCTACATTGTCAAAATCTTACCTAGAATGCGGGTTATCGGAGTGGAGGCTGAAAAACCAGTTGCTGGGGAGGAAAAAGGCTCCAGAGAAGAAGGGAGTCGCCGAGAGGAAATGTCGGCTGCAGTGAGGTTTAAATGAGATTTAAGGTTTCCATTTTCTATTTATACCTAATCCTTCAATCTTTATTACAAAATTGCCACTCAACCTAGTTTTACTCAACTTGTAATGAATTTGCCTTAACGTTAAATTTAATCATAAAGGTTAAATAAAGGGTAACAATGAGAATGGTCAGAAAAATTCACCTGGCCGAAATGTCGGGTGTTACAGGTCGACACCTTGCAACAGCGGTCGACACCTTGTCTGAGGGGTCGACACTTCAAAAACAATTTTGTTCTCGGGTTGCATTTCTTTGTAAGTTCGGTCGACACCTTGTCTGAGGGGTCAACACTTCAAAAACAATTTTGCTCTCTTGTTGCATTCCTTTGTAAGTTCGGTCGACACCTTGTTTGAGGGGTCAACACATCAAAAACAGTTTTGCTCTCGGGTTGCATTCCTTTGTAAGTTTGGTCGACACCTTGTCTGAGGGGTCGACACCTTGTCTGAGGGGTCGACACCTTGCCTGGCAAGGTGTCTACCTCTGCAGGCACAGGTAGACACTTCAAAGGCAATTTCCCCATTTTTTTTTACACATTCAACACTTCTACTCTCCTTCATACTTAACCAACTCTACATACTCAATATCAACTTACTCCCTTTCCTCCCTAAGCATCAAATTCACCATTATAAATTCCTCAATTCATCCATATCTATCACCTAAAATATGCATCCATTAACTTGAAAACCTCATCAGTCATCAACTCCGACTCTAATTAACAATCTGATTTCCAAACATCAAAACCTCTATTTCATCCAAAACCTAATTTATCAATACCAACAAAACCTAATCCATTTAAATCATCAAACCGACCTATTTCATCAATATTCACACGTACATAGCGGAAGCTGACTAAATCATCAAATACATCAATCTATCAACTAGCCAGATACCAAGCATCCTATAATGATTTAACTATACAATTCATTTAACTATCACCCATCAGCCCATTAATCCCAAAACAACCCAAAACACTTAACCTATTGCTCCTACGGGTCAAGTTCGCACCGACTGCACTAGCCGCTCCCATGGGCATCCTCCGTCAACGTGCAGGCTCGTCAGGTGGAGGGACGTCGTCCTCACCTTGCTCAAAGTCACCTACACCATAAAGACACCTATGAGATAAAAATCTCAGTAAATTCTACGTAAATTTCTATGCGTGATCATGTATGTTCAATGCTATGAAAACCGTCCATGTCGTTTCATTTCAGTATGTGTCAGTCTTGGTTACCGGGGCCTTTCTCAGTCAGATGGATAGGGCTCATTCAAGCGGGTAGATAGCCCACACCATCTGAAAGGAGGGAGACCCGCTTACCATGGAACGCCAGGTCTGTACATCTCCCAAAATAACCACCATGCGTTGTTTACTATGATACTTTACTTGTTACATGCATGCAATACCTTTTCTTCGAAATCAATGCGTAAATTCGTTTTTCATGGCATTTCGAAAACTATGATGCATGAAAAGTTCAATACGTAATATAAACATACATAACGTGAATACCATCAAAACGCTACCAATACCATCAAAACATAACAATAATTAACCTATAAAAACAATCGAATCCTAACTACCCAACCAAAGCAATTAAACAAGCACAGCACCAAACTATCCTTAACACGAATTTCGACTTATGGTGTAGGCCAATCGGCCACAGTAAGTCACGAGAACTTACCTGTCGTCCTTAGCGCACCAAGCTTTGTCCGTGAGCTGCGTTCACCTAAGCCAATCAACAATGTTCTTTGTTAAAAACGAGTCTAGACAATGAAATTTCGTAAACTAACGAAACTTCTAACTAAAGAAAATTTTCTAAAATTCTAATAAACCTCTCTCAGGCATTTCATCGAGCAATTTATGCTCACAACTAACCAACCTCCATTAATGGAGGTTTCCAAGCTCTAAATTTCCGATTTTTCAACCTAAACATTGAATACACCCAATTTTTCATCCAATAACTTTCAATGATCGTCAATACTACCATAACTAACCTTTTCTAACAAAACCCAACTATTTTCAACGAAACCTAACGAAACCCTAATCATTAAACAACCTAAAAATCGAGAACTAAAGCTCCAAAACTATAGACTCTTACCTAGGATACCGCTAGGAGAAAGAAACTTGAAGAACCGTTGAAGATCGGAGGAAGAACGACGGAGTAACATGATGAATCACCGTGGAGGGGGGGGGGGGGGGGGGGGAAGATCCTTGTTGGAGAGAAAGGGGAGGGAGAGAAAACGTGAAGTGTGGGAGAAAGAGGGGTTTTGTGATTTTATGCATTTGACTTGTCAAATGACAAGTTTGCTCCTCCTTTGATTTTTTTGTTTATTTTGTTATTTGACTGTCGGTTCGGTTTCTCCAAAATTTTCTCATTTCACCAATAATTCCAACTTATTACTAGGGCTCTAATAAAGCTTTTCGTTCGTCAAACGAATTTAATTTACTATTTTTATGGATCAAACCGCTATAGGGTTAAAACGGAAACTAGAGCGTTACATTTTGATTTGAACTTCTAAAATTTCCATATTTCTCCTAAAATTCATATTAATCATAACGGTTTTATTAAAACTTTCCGTTCATAAAACGGACCTAGTTTACTAAAATGCCTCTTTATATTATGAGTGATATCAAAACTCATAACTGGGCGTTACATCTCCAAAAACTCTCTTATTCCTCCCAATACTCCAATTCAGCGATATAGTCTCAATAAGACTTCCCGTTCGCAAAATGGGCTAAATTCCTAATATTTACGAAATTTTCATTACATAGAAGAATTTCTAAGGTGCCGTAAAACCGGGTGTTACATTTTATCCACCTTAATTAAAATTTTTTCCTCAAAATTTGACTTAGTTTATAGTCTCTGATATTAACGTCTCATGTTTTGCGGCCTTATACTTCGATTTACAATCGCCTCGTTCTTTTCAAGTCTCTTTCCTCCATCTCTCCAAAATTTTTGAATTTCCTTAATAAGAAACTCGATCGAATCCATACTTAGGGTCAACCTCTATTGTCGGTTCTAAACTAGAATCCCTAAAACCAAATGATGCGACATTAACCTCCTGACCACATCCATTGTGTTTGATCTGACTAAACACGTCGTCGGTTATGCCTCGCGTACTAACAACTCCTAAGTCCCCACTTCGAATAACCCAACTGGGTTTATATGCATACAAATAATTTACACATACATTGGCTTCCACCTAACCGTCCATAAGTTAAACTTCCTTACTCTTCTGACTTGGTCTCATATTCGGGCTTCCTCGATCAAAGTTTAATTCAAGTCCTCGATTTCCTAATGAAGCAAACTTCAAAGTTTTCTTCCATCGAGGTTCTTCTTTAGCTATTCCTTTAGATCGTAGCTATATCAAAGCTTCTTAACATCAGCTAGATCGAATACTGTCTAAAAATTTCTTCCAACTCATGGGCTGTAACCCAAACTTCTTCACAATTTCATCGACGGCGTCCGTAGTCAGAATGTACGCCAACTAAAATTTCTATATTTTCTTTAGTATTAATCCCCCATAACTATTTTATCAATAGTACTCAATCTGTATACTTCCTTAAGCACCTTAACGGTCTTAATAGCTATTCCTATGTGGGTTTTCTAATTAAAATCCCGGTCTCTATATTTCGCAAGCTATCTAATCGAAAATACCCCATGGTCTCAACGAGTCCAACTGGGAGTTAAAGTCGCTGCTCTCTTAAGGTCTTGGCTTCCTTATATGTAAGACCCTATAAACATCACATTTCGTTCTAAGCTACAATGACATGCTCCCTCGTTACCTCCTTAATTGAATTCTTATATAATCTACCTTACACTCCGTTTTTCATATTCTATCTTTATAAACTCCGACTGTAGTCGATTCCCTAAGTTTCACCATTGATACATTTTAATTTATTCGTTGTAACTTTAAGGCATTTGTGTACTCATTGATTTCGATTTGTCGAATACGAGTCGAACCTCTGGAACTTTTTCCTAACTTAGCCCCACTTCTAAGTTTACTTAGATAGTCCGTGTACAAAACCCCGTTCTCTTTATTCGATAATCCATTAATTCCTCAAATCATTGGGTACAAAACAATGGGCTAAACTTCTAATCTTAGCTCTTCATTTAATCTAACAACCTACGACACCTATTTCTAGCATCGCCCAAGGATTTCTTCGAAGTTACTAAACGGTCTACCCTCTTTTGCCTCTCTTAGTCGGGTTCTAAATATTCTATTTGGCTCTCGCACAACGATTCATCCAACAACCTTTTTGTTTGCAACTTGTTGTAGATAGGTTCATACCCTTAATCCAATCTCCTCGAATTCTCAAATTTTACCTCTTTACTTTTCCAATAATTTACAACATCTCTTCATCAAGACTTGCCTTCCTAGTTCTCCAAACATTGATGTTCCTACTTCCATCTCGGTGGCAAGTCTCACATCTAT
Source organism: Begonia masoniana (assembly GCA_022432975.1). Taxonomy (NCBI): domain Eukaryota; kingdom Viridiplantae; phylum Streptophyta; class Magnoliopsida; order Cucurbitales; family Begoniaceae; genus Begonia; species Begonia masoniana. Next base: position 22,324,902 of record CM039505.1, on the reverse strand, counting down.
GGCTCTCAACTTAAATAGTACCAACTAGAGACTCACTCTAGTTGAATCGTTATCCCTTCTATGGTTATACTAGTTATCTTAAACCCCAAAACACGACCTCTAATTTGGAGTGCTAAACTTTTCCCTCAGTAGTTATTGTGTTTGGGTTTCTAAGTTCTTTCTAGCTCTTACACTCTTGCCTAATAACCTCTAATTAAACTATACCAATGCATGACATGTCTACTACTTACCGATCACTCTTAACTTTGCTTGGTCTCCCTTTTTATAGTCTATAGATTGAAGTCTTTTCACAAAATGGGAAAACGTCCGTTACCAACTTGTCTTCTCAGACGATGCGTATCCCTTGGATATTGGCACATTCTGTTACCCGAGTATTACCTTTCGTATAACTTTGATTCTCTATTGCCTCGAGATTTGTTAACCTTTCAACTCCGAGTAAATTCCCTTATCTTCTTCATTGATATTCGTCGATATGAATATTCTCTTGAAATCACTTCGATCTCTCATCTACAACGTTGTATCCGATATATCACCCCTTTGCCCAAGGAATTAACACTTTACATTCCCTCTCAACAATTTACTTAAACTAAACTTTTGAAGGCTACCTTTGTCTAGACACTCCCAATCTCTCGCGGATCTAGGATATTCAAATTCCTGCTACCATTTCCTATTTATTCATACGCACTAACGCATCTTGACAATCTAGCGTATCCTTTAGTAAATCTTACGTCAAAGCTTCAAATTTCTCCTTGATTGATCATATTTTAAAATCCTAAGGGTTTGTCAACTAGGATCTAGTTTCTTTCTATTTAGATCTTATATCTCACAAGTTGTATCCTTCTACGGTAACTCAATTCTAAGTGTCCAACTTCCTGTGGTTAAGCCATGTTAACCCTATTAACACATAACTCTATTTCTACAAGACATATATCATCCTGGATCTAATCTACTGCCTCCTCGTCAAGGTTCACCTAGGAACCCCTTCTACCCACCTTCTACCATTCTCTTGCCTACTTTTATCTATCGTACTTATATGTTGTCATTAAGCCATCGCTCCAACTACCCTATTTCTATTATATTGTTCCTCGTTTTATTACCTGGGGAGATAAAATCCTACCTGAAACAGTTGATGGCTGGGCAGTTTTCTCGTCTTCGATCTGGGCAATTATCCTCGGTGTGACTCTCTCTCGATTGGTAACCGTTCTTGGACAATTATGGGCGTAATGGTCTGCCCCGCCACATCTAAAACACCGATCTGTCCCCAATCTACACACACCATAGTGCTTCTTCTGGCAATTAGGACATTGAGGTTTTTCGGAAGTTCCTTGTGCCTGTTTTCCTTTACCATGGCCATCCCTTCCCTCGTACGACCTTTTAACACCTCTCTGTTGTTTTTCCTCTACTGGGTGCGGTCGAAACTCTATGAGGAACCTCTCCACACCGTGGTTATTTGGAGCAATCACCAACTGGGTTCTATGGCCCTCTCAGTTTATCAATGATTCAAGCTGGCGAGATTGTCTACCTATATGTTGCGTTTGTCGGTCTAGATGTTGAGCTTGTTGGGCAATGAAGTCTCTTAGCTGGTCTATCGTATCGTCTCTCAAGTCTTTATCATTTCTTTTTCGTACCATTTTGCTAACCTATAACAACTAAAGGCAACAATTCTAAGAAATCAAAACAAACAAAGCATATAACGTACTTACAGTTGAAGAAGCATGTCTGTGTAGTGGCTTGCGTAGTCGAACAGTCTACAGAACCGATTTTAAAACCCGGGAGCTCTGATACCAACTGTTGTGACGACCCCGACCCCACGTCGGTGCCGCCACGACCTGTGTCGTGATCGTGCATACATACTACCCTCACCCGTTCTCATAAAGTTTTTCTTTTTATTCACTTAACTTTTTCGTTCTTCATTTCATTCATCATTCATTCATTCACTTTCTTTCATTACAATCGTTCATTCGTTAGAGAACGGACTCGGGCATTCAATCCGTATCTATCGACATTTTGGCTTTAACTTAGAACGTACTCAAAATGACTCGTCTAAGGTTTCAATCCTTTAATCTCACTTGTTTAGAGACAATTAACCTCATTCGGCGGAAGACTACTGTGCGTGGAAGACTCGTTACAAGATAAAATTAATCAAAATCTCAAGTTTAACACTATAAAAAGCACCCTGGTCGACCCCCAGAGCTTTCGATCGACACTTCATAATAGTGGTCAACCTCTAAAAAGGTTCTGGTTTTTGTTTGTACTGAAACTGGCCGACACCTTGCAACAGCGGTCGACACCTTGTCTAAGGGGTCGACACTTCAAAAACAGTTTTGTTCTCTGGTTGCATTCCTTTGTAAGTTCGGTCGACACCTTGTCTAAAGGGTCGACACTTCAAAAACAGTTTTGCTCTCAGGTTGCATTCCTTTGTAAGTTCGGTCGACACCTTGTTTGAGGGGTCGACACTTCAAAAACAATTTTGCTCTCATGTTGCATTCCTTTGTATGTTCGGTCGACACCTTGTCTGAGGGGTCGACAACTTGCCTGGCAAGGTGTCTACCCCGGCAGGCACAGGTAGACACTTCAAAGGCAATTTCCCCATTTTTTTTTACACATTCAACACTTCTACTCTTCTTCATACTTAACCAACTCTACATACTCAATATCAACTTACTCCCTTTCCTCCTTAAGCATCAAATTCACCATTATAAATTCCTCAATTCATCCATATCTATCACCTAAAATATGCATCCATTAACTTGAAAACCTCATCCACAAGTCATCAATTCCGACTCTAATTAACAATCTGATTTCCAAACATCAAAACCCATTTCTATTTCATCCAAAACCTAATTTATCAATACCAACAAAACCTAATCCATTTAAATCATCAAACCGACCTATTTCATCAATATTCACACGTACATAGTGGAAGCTGACTAAATAATCAAACACATCAATCTATCAACTAGCTAGATACCAAGCATCCTATAATGATTTAACTATACAATTCATTTAACTATCACCCATCAGCCCATTAATCCTAAAACAACCCAAAACACTTAACCTATTGCTCCCACGGGTCAAGTTCTCACCGACTGCACTAGCCGCTCCCATGGGAATCCTCCGTCAACGTGCAGGCTCGTCAGGTGGAGGGACATCGTCCTCACCTTGCTCAAAGTCACCTACACCATAAAGACACCTATGAGATAAAAATCTCAGTAAATTCTACGTAAATATCTATGCGTGATCATGTATGTTTAATGCTATGAAAACCGTCCATGTCGTTTCATTTCAGTACGTGTCAGTCTTGGTTATCGGGGCCTTTCTCAGTCAGATGGATAGGGCTCATTCAAGCGGGTGGATAGCCCACACCATCTGAAAGGAGGGAGACCCGCTCACCACGGAACGCCAGGTCTGTACCTCTCCTCGAATAACCACCATGCGTTGTTTACTATGACACTTTACTTGCTACATGCATGCAATACCTTTTCTTTGAAATCAATGCGTAAATTCTTTTTTCATGGCATTTGGAAAACTATGATGCATGAACAGTTCAATACGTAATATAAACATACATAACGTGAATACCATCAAAACGCTACCAATACCATCAAAACATAACATTACTTAACCTATAAAAACAGTCGAATCCTAACTACCCAACCAAAGCAATTAAACAAGCACAACACCAAACAATCATCAACACGAATTCTAACTTATGGTGTAGGCCAATCGGCCACAATAAGTCACAAGAACTTACCTGTCGTCCTTAGCGCACCGGGCTCTGTCCGTGAGCTGTGTTCACCTAAGCCAATCCACAATGTTCTTTGTTAAAAACGGGTCTAAACAATGAAATTTCATAAACTAACGAAACTTCTAACTAAAGGAAATTTCCTAAAATTCTAATAAACCTCTCTCAGGCATTTCATCGAGCAATTTATGCTCACAACTAACAAACCTCCATTAATGGAGGTTTCCAAGCTCCAAATTTCTGATTTTTCAACCTAAACATTGAATACACCCAATTTTTCATCCAATAACTTTCAATGATCGTCAATACCACCATAACTAACCTTTTCTAACAAAACCTAACTATTTTCAACGAAACCTAACGAAACCCTAATCATTAAACAACCTAAAAATCGAGAACTAAAGCTCCAAAACTATAGACTCTTACCTAGGATACCGCTAGGAGAAGGAAACTTGAAGAACCGTTGAAGATCGGAGGAAGAACGACGGAGAAACGTGATGAATCGCCATGGAGGGGGGGGGGGAGATCCCCGTTGGAGAGAAAGGAGAGGGAGAGAAAACGTGAAGTGTGAGAGAAAGAGGGGCTTTGTGATTTTATGCATTTGACTTGTCAAATGACAAGTTTGCACCTCCTTTGATTTTTTGTTTATTTTGTTATTTGACTGTCGGTTCGGTTTCTCAAAAATTTTCTCATTTCACCAATAATTCCAACTTATTACTAGGGCTCTAATAAAGCTTTCCGTTCGTCAAACGGATTTAATTTACTATTTTTACAGATCAAACCACTATAGGGTTAAAACGGAAATTAGAACGTTACATTTTGATTTAAACTTCTAAAATTCCCATATTTCTTCTAAAATTCATATTAATCATAACGGTTTTATTAAAACTTTCCGTTCATAAAACGGACCTAGTTTACTAAAATGCCTCTTTATATTACGAGTGATATCAAAACTCATAACTGGGCGTTACATCTCCAAAAACTCTCTTATTCCTCCCAATACTCCAATTCAGCGATATAGTATCAATAAGACTTCCCGTTCGCAAAACGGGCTAAATTCCCAATATTTACAAAATTTTCATTACATAGAGGAATTTCTAAGTACCCGTAAAACCGGGTGTTACAATCATACATGAAAAACATTTTCGTGTATCAGTGGAGGAAACATAATGCATGTACATGAATGAGTAAGAGAACATTACACTACAGGAAGCAAACCATCATCGTATAACATGTCATGAAACTATACTTATCACAGCATAACACTCAACGGATCACAGACATCAAGCAAATCACAAAAACCACAATCCTAGTATCCTTGTGATGTAGGGCCCTAATGGCTGGGTCCCTAACACACTCACTTACCTGGACTCCTCAGCAATGTCGTACCTTCACTTGAAGTCTTTTCCACCTAAGACATTTCACATTTCAATGTTAAAAATCAATCCTAATTAGACCGAGTTCGAAACTAGCAAAATCCTAACTAAGAAAATCTCCTAGAAATTCAGCTAATCTCATTCGGGCATTTTATCGAACACCTTGCGTGCATAGTTTATTTCCACCTACATTAATGGCACTTAAACCTTCGACTACCAAAAGTTTAAACTAACATTCCAACATCTAAGCCAATGATACGAACAGTCCCATAAATACTAGCATTTCCAAGCCTTAGGACTTCAAACCCGAACCAATGTGAATTCCAAAATCAAAGGTTAACCGTCCATAATACTTAGAATCTTACCTAGGGATTGAATCTTGAAGAAAACGGACGAGGAAGAATCGGTTGCGTGGAAGCCGTGGCTGCGCGAAAGGGAAGTCGCTGAAGGGAAGGAGAAATCATAGAGAAAGAGAGAGGAGTCAGCTGGAGGGAAATGAGAGGGAGGTTTTACCTTTAAATACTAACATTAACTTCCTCAATTACTATTTTGCCACATAACTAGCTAAAATATTACCAAAGAGGAGTTGTCTTACCTTAAGTTCCCCCGATTTACCTCCAAAATTATCCCCCATTAAGAGAGAAATATTAATTCCTATTATAAAAAGAGATAGTAGAACTTTAAAATTCCGGATCCGTGTTTAAAAATCATGACACGAAAATTCTGGGTGTTACATCCTACCCTTCTTAAACAAAATTTTGCCCTCAAAATTGCTCAGCGTAGTGGCCTTATTCCTTAATATATGGTGTAACGTCCCTCGATTTCCATAAGTAACTATTTCTAAAATTCCGTAAAAACTTGGACTTTTGATTCATTTCTCACTTGTACACGTTTAAAGACCATTAACTTCATTGGGCGAAAGACATATTGCAAACCTCATTATAAAATTAAATTTAATCATGATGCTAAAAACAGTAGGGCATAGTTTCGGTCAACGTTCTCGACCGAACACTCCACTATCAATGGTCGATAACTTCGACCGAAATCTTCCATTATGCCATTCAGTGCTCTTCGAGTCCATTCCCTTCGTTCCTTCCGAAATTATATTTTCTAATTACGAATTATGATTCTATCTATAGTTGAGATCAATTTCTATGGTTCTAGACCGAGACTTCTGAAACCATACTAATCGACATTAGTCTCACAATCGTATTTACTACTTCTAATTTGAATAAACATGTCCTTGGTTATGCATCGAGTACCATCAAGTTTCTAAATCTCCAATTAATTAACCACACGTTGAACTTCCTAGCTTATCTAAATTCACCTTAAGTTTAGGTTTTTTGATCGGTGCTCATGCCAAACCCTCAATTTACCAATAAAATTGACTTCAAGGTCTCCTTAACCAATGTTTCCTTCAACTATACTTGTAGATAGTAATCATGTCTATGCTCCTTAACCTCACTTAGGTCTACTATCGTCTAGAGATTTCCATTAACCCTTTGGTTGTAACCCGACCTCATGCATAAGTTCATCAACTCTAACCCCGGTCATAAGATATGACAACTCAAATTTTATGTTCTCTTAGTAATGTTCTCTCATAAACTACTTCATCCATAATGTCCAAAGTCACACACTTTCCTCTAGCAATTCTCCGATTACGATAGCGGTCCCAGCATGGGTTTCACAACTAAAGTCCCCGTTGCTATAATCCACAAACTATATTATCGAACTACTCTCAAGATCTCAACAGATCCGACTAGGAGCTAAAGTTGCTACTTTCTTAAGTCCATGGTACATTGCAATTTAGGTTGTTGAAGTAGTTTTGCACTTAGATATACTATCCCAAGCTTATCTTCCTATATTTCTCAAACCTGGAAACATCTCATCATTACGGTTTGTCTTTATAGTTCTCTGAACATTGATGTTCCTACCTCCATCTTGGAAGTAAGTCCCACGTATGTGGTTCTTAACTCGACTGTATCAACTATAGACTCATCTCTTAACTCCGACACTCATAAACCAACAGAGTTTGCAATTCCTTACTTTGTTACATTTCTTATAATTGATACCCACTCCTACCGATTCGTCATCCTTCTAACATCACCCTGTGGCGTTAATCCTTTAAACATGACTTTCAATTTAAGGTGCTTAGCTTTTCCCGAATAGTTTTTTTTTTCTAAGACAGAACTCATTTCCTAGGGAAACGCTCGTTCTAGTAATTTGCGTATCACCTAACATAAAATTCTTTGGTCCCTCAAATGTCTTCGAAATTTATTAATTTTCTAATTCCGATTTGATCTCCTTGTTTTCCCTAACGGGTAATGGTCAACATGAACACGCCTAAGCAGCGCCTTGATCTTACATCCACTACCCGGTATCGATCAAGCACGCCCTCTAAACTTCCAAAGTAATAGCCACTTCTCAAATCCTCTCAATAATTAACCTAAATTAAATTCTTGAATATAACTTTCGCCTAGATCTCTTCAACTTCTTATGGATCTAAAATATCTGAGTCTCTACCATATTCCCTTATTCGCTTAAACTTATTAATTGTACTTTGATGATCTAGAGTATCTCTCAATGATTTTATGGTTAAGTTTTAAACCTCTATCTGATTCGTCATATTCTAAAACCTCAAAATTCATCGATTAGGACCCAGTTTCTATCTATCTAAATCTCGCATCCCGTAATTTACATCACTCTAATGGCAACAAAATCTTAAGGGTTCACCATTCATCACAGCACACTAGGTTACCCATCATGATGCATAATCCTCTCATTCAAAGGTCTACATCATCTTGCATTTAGCCTAATGCACTCTCACCCTTATCGTACCAGAACATAACTCACGCATTTCTCTAACGATTATCACTTCGACCCAATTAACATTATAATGCAGGATTGTCAACTCTTCTCTGGTCAACCATACACCTACTAGGATGTACACTTTTAATGACCTATGTCTTTAAAATTCTTATAACCAAAGTCCCGTTGTCGATATCTCCTCGGTAGTAAACGTTCTGTCATTAATCTCTCATACTTGAGCATGCCCTTGTGTTTTATGTCTCCTATCCCCTAAGGTCTATCCTCTTGCGTAAGGATTAACCCTAACTGTCCACTTTCCTATAAAGATCTTTGATATTAGCTACATAGCTTTATAGGGAGTACTTATAATTTAAGCAAAAGACAAGTATGAGATAATTACTTCACTCTCTTTAAATCATCCCACCATACCATAAAGTATGTTATAACACCCTTCTTTCCCTTAGCTTCTCTTGTAATCATTCTCCCTTAAGTATTCTAACACAATCATCTCATTCCTAAAATAATGTTGTACCTAATATCCCTGTAAACTGATAAGCGACACCAACTCCCATAAGAGCAAATCATTGGGAAAACTTTCGTCCAGCTCCTTTACTACATCGAGTAGTCCTTGACCATATGATCTTATTCGTTACCTTAGGAGCACTAGTTTGTATCTATCCTACATTCTGATAATATCTTAATAAATTTTTCTTGTAGTGTATGTACATATATACCATGGGCGTCCTATTATTAGAGGTCATCATTTTATCCATGAGCTAGCCTAGACATCCCTTAAATTGATCATTGTCCAAAAGGAACCTTCTAACCTAGTAGATCCTTTCACTCCAAGGGAAAATAACAATAATAATTCTAAATACTCTCTACCTAATATTTGGCAACAATGATCCTATAAACCCATAATCTAACAACAAAATAATAATTACAATCAATACTTATTTCACATTAAGGCAATATCCAATTAAATCACTTCAAATCCTACATGTACATTAACGTAAACATACTTACAGTTGTTGGAGTGTACTCATATGGTGATTTGTGCTGGTAGGCAGTCTGCAGAACTAATTTTAAAACCCGGGTTTCTCTGATACCATAATTGTGACAACCCAAAAACCCAACGGGCCATAACTTATGATCAAGGTTACCAAGCAAGTTAAAGTAGAGTTCTCCCTAGGAAAGTACAAGGACATGGTCCTCTATGATGTTGTGCTTATGAGTGCAAGCCACTTACTCCTAGGCCGGCCCTGGTAGTTTAATCGAAGAGTAAACCACGATGGTTACTCTAACTATTATTCCCTTAAATTTGAAGGAAAGACTTTTAAGTTTGCTCCCATGACCCCGAGCAAATATCTAAAGATGACGTTGCAAGAAAAGAAGACAAGGACAATGCTAGCCTATTCATGACTAAGAAGGAAATGGAAGCATCCGTGCGTAAAGGAGATCCCTTGATTTTGATACTATTTCGAGATAGAGTTATGGAACTAGGAGTTATTCTTGAAGCTGTTAAGACTTTACTCAATCAGTTCCAAGATGTATTCTTGGAATAGTTACCTCAAGGTTTACCACCCTTGCGAGGTATTGAACACCAAATTGATCTCGAACCCGGGGCCGCGTTGCCTAATTGACCAGCATATCAAATGAACCACGAAGAAACCAAAAAGCTGTAGGACCAAGTACAAGAACTATTGGACAAGGGTTACATAAGTGAGTCTATGAGTCCCTGTACAGTACCCACCTTACTAGTACCCAAGAAAGACGGCACCATGAAGATGTGTGTCGACAGTCGAGCTGTGAACCAAATCACAGTCAAATATAGATTTCCCATCCTGGGCTCGAGGACATGTTGGATGAACTCAACAGGGCCTCCATTTTCTCTAAAATAGATTCTAAAAGCGGCTACCATCAGATCAGGATGAAGGAAGGTGACGAATGGAAGACAGCCTTCAAGACAAAATATGGATTATTTGAATGGATGGTAATGCCCTTTGGTTTATCTAATGCCCCGAGTACATTCATGAGACTTATGCACCACGTACTTAAGGATTTTTTAGGAAAGTTTATAGTTGTCTATGTTGACGACATATTGGTGTATAGTCTAGACCTCCCACGACACCTTAACCATCTCAGTATACTTTTCCAAACCCTACGAAAAGCTCAGTTATATGGAAATTTAAGCAAATGTTCATTCACGCAAGACAATGTCTATTTCCTATGAATTGTCATTTCTAAAGATGGAATGGAAGTCAATGTTGACAAGATCAAGGCCATTAAGGATTAACCTAGACCTAATTCTATATCTGAGGTACGTAGGTTCCATGGACTAGCCTCTTTTTATAAGAGGTTTACAAGGACTTTAGCTCAATAGTCACACCACTTATGGATTGCTTGAAGAAAAACCAAGAGTTTACTTGGACCCCAGTCTACCAAAAGAGCTTTGAGCTAATTAAGGACAAGTTATACCACTCACCAGTGCTAGCACTCCCAGATTTTAGTAACGTATTTGAAATTAAGAGTGACGCTTCTGGAGTAGACATAGGAGCCATACTCATGCAAGAGGTGAAACCCATTGCATTCTTTAGTGAGAAGTTGAAAGGAGACGTGCTCAATTACTCCACTTACGATAAAGATTTTTATGCTATTATACGAGCATTGGAGCACTATCAACATTACCTCTTGTCCAGAGAATTTTTTATCAATGCTGACCATCAAGTCTTGAGACACATCAAAAGTCAGCATAAATTCAACTAGAGGCACGTCAAATAGGTGGAGTTTTTAGAAAGGTTTCCATACACCCTTAAGTATTTAAAATGGGAGAATAATGTTGTGGCTGATGCACTCTCTAGAAAGTGCATTCTACTTACTGAGTTAGAGACTAGGTTCTTTGGTTTTGAATGGATTAAGAAAAAATATGAAACCAACCCTGACTTTGGGTCCTATTACATTAAGTGAATGGACAAGGCCAAACGGGAATATCGCATCATGGATGGATATTTAGTTAAAGCGGGAAAGTTGTGCATTCCCCAAGGAAGCTTAGAAGCCTTGTAAAAGAAGCTCATTGTGGAGGCCTAGAAAGTCATTTTGGAGAGAAAAAGACCCTAGACACGCTTAAGGAACACTTCTATTGGCCCCACATGATGAAATATGTGCACCGCATGTTGGAGAGATGCATGATATGAAAGAAGGCTAAAAGTAAGGTTCTACCTCAAGGCTTATACATGCCTTTACCCGTTCCATCACACCCTTAGGTAGAGGTTAGTATGGACTTTGTTTTAGGATTACTACAAACTGCACGGAGTAAGGACTCTATAATGGTGGTCGTGGATTGGTTCTCCAAGATGACATATTTCATTCCTTGTGCCAAGACCGATGACTCTGTCTTAATAGCTGACCTATACTTTATAGAAAGCGTTTGCCTGCATGGTGTAGCGCATTCGATAGTGTCGGATAGAGACTCTAAATTTTTGAGCATCTTTTGGACCACTTTGTAGAAATGTTTGGGGACTAGGTTGTGCTTCAGCACTTCCTTTCATCCCTAAACCAATGGTAAAACAGAAGTTGTCAACAGGACCTTGGGTACCCTCTTATGCAGTGTTGTCGGTAAGAAAGTATCTAACTTGGATATAGTACTTCCAGGCTTGGAGTTTGCCTACAACAGCACCCTTCATTCCACTACTCAGCAATCGCCTTTTGACTTAGCTAATGCATCAGGAGCGAATAAGGCTGAACGAGTTAAGAAATTACACGAGACTGCAAGTAAAGCCATCGAGAAGACCAGTGAAAAGGTAGTGAAACAAGCCAACAGAGGATGATGAGGAGTTATCTTTAATGAAGGAGACTTAGTTTTGTTACACATGAGAAAAGAAAGATTTCCCGCCAAAAGGAGATCCAAATTAATGTCTAGAGCCGAAGGACCATCAAGGTGTTGGAAAATATCAATAATAACGCTTATAAGATAGTGTTGTATGGAGACTATGGAATTTCAACAACCTTTAATGTCCAAGATCTCTTTCCATACAAAGGTGACAATGATAACATCGAGGAGACCCCATTAAAGGATTTGAATTCAAATCCTCAATCATCTAGGGAGGATGATATGCCCTAAAGGGCCATCACTCGATCACAAACCAAGAGACAAGTTTTATCAAACCTATTCACTAACAAGCTCAATTCTTTTGCAGGTATTGATGGCTTCGAAGACCTCTTCAAGAACTTGGGTTAGGAGCCAAGCACAAAGGACATGGATCAACCCTTACACATGCTATCTTGGGAGCCAAAGATGGAAAAACTTGAAGAAGAGATTTGTCTCCCTTGGAATTAAATTGTAACCAAACACTTTTTTACTTGTTTTGTTTTGGCAAACTTTTAGCCTTGTAATTTTGTTGGCAAACATTGGCCTCTTGTAATGTTTTATAGTTGCATGCATCCTTAGGCATTAGGATTAGATGGTAGTTAGAAGTTGGTTGAACCAAAAGCATGGAAGAGAAGCAAGGAAGGAAACTCGGCCAGGCCATTGAACCACCCGCACGTGCCATATCAGCACACCAGCAGGGAGTGGCCTCCTTTTTTTGGCTGAGCCACTTTCTACCATTTGAAGATGTCAAAGTCCACCTCACATTGTTGAAGACCACTTGGTTTGGTGACATGGCATTTAGCAACAAATTGGTGCAATAAATGGGCCAGGAAGTTAAGTGTGCTGCAGTTTTGCACTTAACCGAAAGAGGCCGATTACTTGGCCTCATTTTGCAGCCCAAACCCAACAAAACCTCCAGCCACCCTTAGGACTATAAATTCATGGTTATTGGTGCTTGTAATGGTTGTTGAATGAATTAGAATAACCCATTTTTCTGCTGAAACTGTAACGTCCCCTTAATTTCCCATAACACTATTCCTCAAAATGTCATAAAATTTAAATTTTTACTTCGATCCTTTAATCTTACTCGTTTAAAGACAATTAAATTCCTTCAGCGGAAGACGTTTACACGTGGAACCTTGAATTGAAAATAATCTTAAGTGCTGGTGTTAAGATAATAAAAAAGGGGCTTCGGTCGACAAGACACAGCACTTGAGGAGTTATGACCGACAACAAAATCGGTCGACGTCTATAACATAGATCGACTTCTTCCATTAACATCTACCGATTGCTTCTTCTGATCGCGTCTGCCGATCGCGTCTGCCGATCACGTCTGCTGATTGCATATGCCGATTGCGTATGGTGATCGCATCTGCCGATCGCACCCCATGGTCTCTAGAATCTATTCCTTCTAAAATCGATCGACATTTTCGGTCCACAAAATCGGACGACGTCTTCGACCACAAAATCGGACGACGTCTTCGACCACAAAATCGGTCGACGTTTTCGACCGAAAACTTTTCGCTAAGTGGCCGACGTCTTCGACCGAACACTTTTCGCTAAATGGTCGATGTCTTCGACCGAACACTTTTCTAAACTTAGGAAAAATCACCCATAAAACATCAGCCGATTGATCGCCTTCCCTAGCAATCAGTCGGGTAGCTCTCTGGACTTTAATTCCAGAGTGCTGCTTCCCTACTTCTTCACACGTCTCCTCCCCTCTTTTTTCTTTTCTACTAACTATACTAAAACAGCACTACCTCATACTTTCCTCAATCCACCAAAATACTCATGTATAAATTAAGTTCGCCAATATCAACAAACAGCTGAAAGACATAACACTAATTCGACAGTGAATTCATCTGTATCACCCATTAGAATAGACATTCTGTGTGATGACCCGGATATGTACATATAAGTATGATGGCTGCACGAACCGAAACCCGGATGACGGAACGTCCACGCGGGCGAACCAGAAGGTGATGGGTCGTAAAAATAGGGTCGTCACAATCCCAAATCGCTTGGGGAAGTATATGGAAATGAAACATATGTAAAGAGACCCTCCTAATAAAGTAAGACACGTTTTAGAGCACAATTGACAACGGATCCCATAAGAACTTTGAAGTTAAAAGTGCTTCGGTGAGAGTAGTACTAGGTTGGATGACCGACTGGGAAGTCCTCACCAAACAAAGCCGTGAGGGGAGGATATTGGGCAACGGCCCAATCCCCAGAGTGGACAATATCTTGCTGTGAAAAGGGGTCGTTACAAATGGTATCAGAGCCTATACCCAACCGGAAATGTGGCCAACGAGGACGTTGGGCCCCCTAGGGGGGGTGATTGTGATGACCCGGATGTGTACGTATAAGTACGATGGCTGCACGAACCGAAATCCGGATGGTGGTATGTCCACGCGGGCAAACCAGAAGGTGACGGGTCGTAAAAATGGGGTCGTCACAATCCCACATCGCTTGGGGAAGTATATGGAAATGAAACATATGTAAAGAAACCCTCCCAATATAGTAAGACGCGTTTTGGAGCTCAATTGGCAACGGATCCCATAAGAACTCCGAAGTTAAAAGTGCTTTGGCGAGAGTAGTACCAGGTTGGGTGACCGACTGGGAAGTCCTCGCCAAACAAAGCTGTGAGGGGAGGATATTGTGCTATGGCCCAATTCCCAGAGTAGACAATATCTTGCTGGGATAAAGGGTCGTTACATTCTGTGCCTTTTTCACAAATCTAACCAAAACATCAAAACACCTATACATCCACTATCTAGATACCAATCACCATAGAATGAGTTTTCTATACAATTTTTATATCATCGCCCATTAGCCCAAAAAAAAAACCCAAAACCTCAAAATACTCAACCATTTGCTCCCACGGGTCAAAATTCGCACCGACTACACAGCGCACTTCCATGGGCATTCTTCTTCAACCAGCTCGTTCATCTTGCAGAGGAACATAATCCTCACCTTTTTCGACATCATCTACACCATAGAGACATTCTATGAGCTAAAGGCTCAGTAAATCTACGTAAATAAAAATGCATGCTATGCGTATGCTGTTCATAAAATCATGCAGTCATCATACCTTTTCGCTAGTCATTTTCTACCTTTTCGCTTTTCATTTCCTACCTTTTCACTATTCATTTCCTACATTTTCGCTATTCATTTCCTTTTCATGAAACATATGCATAGGTTCATTTCTTTCATGCCATTCTTGAAAACATGATGCATGGACATGTACGATACATTAAACGTAAAGAAAGCATAAAACAGTACATGAAACCTAGAAAAACATTCTAGCATCACAATTATCCTAAACTACCTATCCAACCTACACTAAAGCTATAAAATCTCCAAGTCCTCAATCGAAAACTAATCTTATGGTGTAGGCCAATCGGTCAAGCGAGTCACGAAGACTTACCTCAGGTCCTTAGCACACCGTACACTATCCGTGATCCTTGTTCACCTAAGCCAATCCACAATACATAACATTAACACCGAGCCTAAACAATCACATTTTCAAAACTCATGAAACTCCAAATACGTCCATTAGTTCTTCCTAACTTTCACCAATACGTCCATTACAATAACAAATACGGGCCTAGTTTACTATATTTACTAAAATACCCTTATATTACAAAAATATCAAAAACTCAAAAAACTGGGTGTTACAGAAACATCTCCTAGAAAGAATGGTGGCAAGGTAAGCTCGGTTTGGTCAAGAACCGAGAAGGAGTGAACTCCTTTGAGCTCTCAAGCCCAAGGTTGTTTGAAGAGTCATTGCTTAGCTCTTCTTCCCTCTCATTACAGAGTAGAATACATGAAGAAATGGCCAAAACTGGTTTCCATTTGCTGCCATCTTCCTTTGGAAAAGTGTTATGCCGAGATCATCAAGAACATTGCTCATCAAAAAACATCTAGATTTTTCTTTTTGCCTTTCTATTTTTTGAACATTTGGACCTGAAAATTTGAGACAACATTGTTCACATATATATTAAGAACTCGTTAAAATATCGTTGCATTTGGAGCTCATTGTCACTTTCAAATCGTTCCTGGTTTTTGAGGTATTCTCGACCCAACCGAGTTGCTGGTTTTCTAACCTTGCTATTGCTGGTAGACACAAAACTCACTCAAGAAAAAAGTCATGATTGGGAATGGCACGCACGGGTTAGAGGAATGGCATACAAAGCTTGAAGGGAGGCGCACAAGCTAGGAGGATGTTGCACACGGGAAGAGACCAGCAACAGCATGCGCACGAAAGAAGGACCAGGCAAGGAAGCTACAAGCGCACGCGGGGAAGTCAGCAGTCGCACCTGAAGGAGAGCAATTGGGCTCTATCATGCACATAGGGAGGAGGCAGCAGAGATGCATGCGCGGGAGCAAATCAGCGTGTGCGCTCGAGAGAGGAAGCGGGCGCCAGGAGCAGTAGGTGGACAAGCACAAAGGCCACAGCGCGCGTGAATAGTGTTAGGAGTGCTCCAACAGCTAGTTTTCCAACGGCTACATTCAACAGTGATTTTCTTTTTCCTTCTGAAACAAGAACCGATTATCACCCTTCTATTTATCTCAATTTGCAGCTTTTGTACAGAACTTTTGGATCATTTTAATATATTGAAGTTATCTTCATTTTACCGAAGCATTTAGTGTTCTTCATGGTTGGCTGCCGGTGAGTCACATTTGGTTTGTTCTCTTTTCTGGCCTGCCAAGTACAAGGGATTACTTGGTGGTTCTATTGACAACCTCCTCTTCAAATCCTTGATGTGCCATGGATCCATCACTCAAGAATAAGTCCATGGAAAATTTCTAAACGATTTTCAAATGTTTATTTTGTAGTTCTTCATGAAGGAACATGTTTCAAGGAAATCAACATCTTCAATTCAGCATCCACTTATAATATGATATTCTTTAAGGTGAGACATAAATGCAAGATCAAGCACACGTCCTAGGATTATTGGACCTCTAACAAAACTGCAGTTAAACAGACCTCTGAGGAGTATTTGGAATTTTTGGCAGCCTTTCCAACGTTATTTCAACAAGTGTGCTTCATGAAGAATGTAGGTGACATGTTATTGTTTCTAGAATAGGATGAATAACATAATTTGGACACCATTTGCTTGGTCAACAAGGCTAATTACAGAGAGGCTCATTCCCACAACAATTATGGAATGAGGAATTTGTCTTCCTTTAAACAAATGATGTAACCTTTCTTAGTTTATTATTTTGCTTAAAAATATTTGTCATTAGTTTACGTTAAAATAAGTATTGCATGGCTACTTACAAAAAGGAGGGATAAAATTGGACGATAATGGCTGCATGCACATGGGAGGGCAAAATGGTGAAAACACAAGATAAGGTGGTTGGCAACCATATCGGCGCACGGCTAGAGTTGTGCCCGATTTGTTTTTCCCTCGTCTTTCTTATCTTCCCTAGTTTTATGCTATTGTATTTTTAACCTAGTTTTGATTATTTAAACTATGTAGACCTTTGTTTTCATCATATTTTATTGAATGAAAAAGGATTGAACGTTGTTCATCACAAAGCAGAGCATCTTTAGAAGATCAACCCCATTAGCGCCCGGTGAGTCATATCTAATTGTTCTTTGTTCAATTATCTTCATCTTGTGAGTATAGTGAAGGTTCTTATAAGTGCATACCTTTCTACCATCTTATTTGAAGGTAGAACATCCTCATAAGGGTGCACAAACTCTCAAAATTCCCTTGTTGGAGTGCTTCTTCGAAAGAAGGAGACAAGGTAAAAAAAGGTGTCTGTTTTATCACCTTCTAGTACCTAATCCGATTGTTGGTGAACCAATCTTTCAAGGCCAAATCATTGAGTTGCATGGCCAAGTCAATGAGTTGAAAAACCGGTTCGATGAGATGAATTTAAAGTTTGACGCTATGCTCAATAAGATAAGAAGCAACAACCAACGAGCCCCTCATGCTCCTTCACCAAGGAGGAGAGCCGAAAATACAAGGAGGAGGAATCAACACTACCAAGGCAATGATTTTGTGGAGGTAGGGGAGTTTGAGGAAATTTTTGAAAACTCTCCTAATAGGCATGACAACAACAACGATGATAATTTGAAGCATATAAAATTATCTGTGCCACCTTTTAAGGGATCGTGCAATGGAGAGATATTCTTGGAATGGGTGGACAAAGTTGATAAAGTCTTTGAATGTTATAACTACTCCGAGAAGAGAAAGCTCCAATTAGTATATCTAGCGTTGACTGGCTATGCTAGCTTATGGTGGAACAACACAAAAGCCGTAAGATTACAAAATAAGGATGGGCCGATTAGCACTTGGAATGCCATGAAAACTCTAATGAGAGGGATATTTGTTCCTTACCACTACAACCAAGAGTTATTTCTTCAAATGCAAAACTTGAAACAAAATTCTTGGAGGAATACTTGGCTGAATTTGAATCCCTAAAGATTAGAAGTGGAGTAGTAAAACTTGACGAACAAAACATGGCATGGTTTGTAAGAGGCTTAAATCGAGAGATTGGCGATATCGTGGAGCTTCATGCAATGGAAAACGTGAACAATGTTGTCCAACTTGCTTTCAAAGTTAAAAGACAAGCAAAGTGGAAGGGAAATGGTTTTAACACTCGGTTCTCAACAACAAAAACAGAGAGCACTTCGAACCCCCCACCCAAAACTGAGGAGAAAAAGCCATTTACAAAGAATTAGCCACAAAAGGGAATCGAAGATAAGAAAACCATGGAGGATGGCACTCGACCAAAGACAAGGGAGTTTAGATACTTTAAGTGCCTTGGATTTAGGCACATTGCTTCACAATGCGCTAACCAAAGGGTAATGATCCTTAAAGGAGACTCGAGAGGAATGAGTAGTGAAGAAGAGATAGTGGAAGACTCTAATGAAGACCTTGAATGTAACAACCAGCACGTCGCCAAGTAATTATCCCGTGAATAATTTTGGAGTGGCTTGTTGAATGTGAAAATTTACAAGGTCTTAAGATGACGGGTATTACTTGTTTTAAGAGAAAAATTAGGTAATGGCAAGATTTGTAAATAAAGGTGATTTTAATCAATATAAATAGGAAAAGGAAGGTCTAAAACCTCACTTAAACCCCCCTGTAGCCGACTTTTCCCTCCTGGAGATTTCCTCCTTCAGTGACCGATTTCTTCCTCCTCTTTCTTCTACGATTCAAAGCTCAAGTAAGGTTTAGATGATTCATTCTTTGAGTCTTCGATTTAGGAATGGTTATTGGTTGATGTCTGAAGATTGAGAATCAATCGATGCCAGATTCACAACTTTATCTTCGAGTTCCCTTATTTAATGGCATTGAGGATAGGATTCTGACGTTGTCGATGTTTAGACTTTGAGAAATTTGATGTTGGTATGGATCTTGTAGTATAGACGCAAATGCCATTAATGTTAATGAAAGTTAAGCTCTGCACACTAGGTGCTCAGCGAAATGTCTTAGAGGTTTAAGCTAGATTCTAGGATGATTTCTTGAGCTAAGATTTTACGAGCTTTGAGTTTAGATTATTCAGGATATATTTAACATTGAAGTATGAAATATCTTAGATGGAGAAGGATTCAAGTGAAGGCACGACATTGCTAAGGAGTCCAGGTAAGTGAGTGTGCTAGGTTTCTGGCCTTTAGGGCCTTACATCACAAGGGTACTAGGAAATCTGTATTGATGTTACTTGATGATTTATGGATGACTGAGAGTTATGTTATGTGATGTTCTGATAGAGTTTATGAAGTCGTCTATTCTGGTATGATTCTTTCCATAGTCTGATGATTTAAGTGCATTCATGTTCATGCATCATGATTTGTCTTCCAAGAATACGAAAATGTTTTATGTACATGCTCCTTTTATGAATGAGATATGAATATGAAATGTATGCAACCATGATTAAGTGAGGGTCGGGGCAGTTTGGCCATGTCATTGTCCAAAAATGGACCAAGAACTCTGTCCGAGAGGACCATGTACACGCACATAAATGAATGATGAACAAGAACATGAAAAGAACAAGAACAAGTAAACGAACATGTATATGTCACTGTCCATTCAATGGACCAAGATTTCTGTCCGCAAGGACCATGTACACGCACATAATTGAATGATGAACAAGAACGTGAAAAGAACAAGAACAAGTAAACGAACATGTATATGTCACTGTCCATTCAATGGACCAAGATTTCTATCCACGAGGACCATGTACACGCACATAAATGAATGATGAACAAGAACATGAAAAGAACAAGAACAAGTAAACGAACATGTATATGTCACTGTCCATTCAATGGACCAAGTTTTCTGTCTGCAAGGACCATGTACACGTACATAAATGAATGATGAACAAGAACATGAAAAGAACAAGAACAAGTAAATGAACA
Source organism: Begonia masoniana (assembly GCA_022432975.1). Taxonomy (NCBI): domain Eukaryota; kingdom Viridiplantae; phylum Streptophyta; class Magnoliopsida; order Cucurbitales; family Begoniaceae; genus Begonia; species Begonia masoniana. Next base: position 22,304,728 of record CM039505.1, on the reverse strand, counting down.
TGTATATGTCACTGTCCATTCAATGGACCAAGATTTCTGTCCGCAAGGACCAAGTACACACACATAAATGAATGATGAACAAGAACATGAAAAGAACAAGAACAAGTAAACGAACATGTATATGTCACTGTCCATTCAATGGACCAAGATTTCTGTCCGCAAGGACCATGTACACGCACATAATTGAATGATGAACAAGAACATGAAAAGAACAAGAACAAGTAAACGAACATGTATATGTCACTGTCCATTCAATGGACCAAGATTTCTGTCCGCAAGGACCATGTACACGCACATAAATGAATGATGAACAAGAACATGAAAAGAACAAGAACAAGTAAACGAACATGTATATGTCACTGTCCATTCAATGGACCAAGATTTCTGTCCGCAAGGACCATGTACACGCACATAAATGAATGATGAACAAGAACATGAAAAGAACAAGAACAAGTAAACGAACATGTATATGTCACTGTCCATTCAATGGACCAAGATTTCTGTCCGCAAGGACCATGTACACGCACATAAATGAATGATGAACAAGAACATGAAAAGAACAAGAACAAGTAAACGAACATGTATATGTCACTGTCCATTCAATGGACCAAGATTTCTGTCCGCAAGGACCATGTACACGCACATAAATGAATGATGAACAAGAACATGAAAAGAACAAGAACAAGTAAACGAACATGTATATGTCACTGTCCATTCAATGGACCAAGATTTCTGTCCGCAAGGACCATGTACACGCACATAAATGAATGATGAACAAGAACATGAAAAGAACAAGAACAAGTAAACGAACATGTATATGTCACTGTCCATTCAATGGACCAAGATTTCTGTCCGCAAGGACCATGTACACGCACATAAATGAATGATGAACAAGAACATGAAAAGAACAAGAACAAGTAAACGAACATGTATATGTCACTGTCCATTCAATGGACCAAGATTTCTGTCCGCAAGGACCATGTACACGCACATAAATGAATGATGAACAAGAACATGAAAAGAACAAGAACAAGTAAACGAACATGTATATGTCACTGTCCATTCAATGGACCAAGATTTCTGTCCGCAAGGACCATGTACACGCACATAAATGAATGATGAACAAGAACATGAAAAGAACAAGAACAAGTAAACGAACATGTATATGTCACTGTCCATTCAATGGACCAAGATTTCTGTCCGCAAGGACCATGTACACGCACATAAATGAATGATGAACAAGAACATGAAAAGAACAAGAACAAGTAAACGAACATGTATATGTCACTGTCCATTCAATGGACCAAGATTTCTGTCCGCAAGGACCATGTACACGCACATAAATGAATGATGAACAAGAACATGAAAAGAACAAGAACAAGTAAACGAACATGTATATGTCACTGTCCATTCAATGGACCAAGATTTCTGTCCGCAAGGACCATGTACACGCACATAAATGAATGATGAACAAGAACATGAAAAGAAATCAAGTACACGCATATAAATGAACGATGAACAAGAATATGATTTCCATGATATGATCAAGAATACGAACATGAACATGTCTTCCATGATTTGAATAAAGAATGTGAACTTGATTTTATTAAGTATGGATTCACGAGCACTGACGTATATGTTGCACTTCTTACTTAGCATTAGGCTTATAGTTTGAACCTTATGATGTAGGTGACGAATTGGAAGGTTAGGATCTCAATCAAAGTAATAATGCCTAAGATGGGTTGCTGGATGGTGTTCATGGCGATGATTTGTGGGGTGGTGGCAATTTTTGACCCGTGGAGTGTTGCTCGTAGCATGTATTAGTAAGGTCTACAATACTGAAGTATAAGTAAGATGAAGTTTTCTTATGATGATGAATACTGGGATTATCTGGTACAATTTCATGTTTAAAGAAGATTTTAAGACTAAAGATTCATCTGTTTTCTTTAAGTCTTCCGCTACACATGTTTAAGTTTTATGATAAAAAAATGATTTCTGTGAAATTAGTTGTGAGATTACTTATAGAGTCAGTTCCAAAGAGCTAGCCGAACGTTCCAAGAAAGGCGATCGATCGGTTGTTTATGTGTTCTGTTTTGTAAGTAAAAAGAATAGTCGTCCAAAGTTATGAATGAGTCGTCGTCCATTTTGGTAAGCGTAAAGTTGTCGTCCAAAGTTTTAGTCCAAAGTTGGGAACGATGAAGTCACGTGGACTGTGACGATAAAGTCACGTGGTCTGTGGACGATAAATTTAAGTAAGTTTATGGGCGTTAGTCTGTGGACGATGAGTCTATGTAATCCCGTGAGTGATGAAGTCACGTGGACTGTGACGATAAAGTCACGTGGTCTGTGGACGATAAATTTAAGTAAGTCTATGGGTGTTAGTCTGTGGACGTTGAGTCTATGTAATCCCATGAGTGATGAAGTCACGTGGACTATGATGATAAAGTCACGTGGTCCGTGGATGATAAATTTAAGTAAGTCTGTGGATGATAAAGCAACTTGATCAGAGAGCATTAATGTTTAACAATCAATGGATGAAAACGCCAAAGTAGTCCATGGACAATTAAGTCGATCGATCTTATGAACAAGATTGTTCCCGATTTTATGTCGCCCAACTCTGAGGATTAATATGATGTCCGATACACGAAAGATTTAAATTCTGGGGGTCTGAGGTATCAACCTCCTCGGAACATCCAGTTGTTGCTTGAGTTAAATGTCCATGAGTTTTCTTTTTAATAAAAAAAAAAAGATATATCCTTAGTTTTTATGTATTTTGTCTTGACCCAGCTGGGGTCGTTACATTGAAGACCAAGGGGAATAAGTCCCACCACAAGAGCGTTCTTTATTAATCATTCGATGAGATCTTATTTCCAAGTCTAATGAAGGAGATTGTCAATGAGAAAACATTTTCCATAGTCGTTGCTTGATAAAGAAAAAAATATGTTCTCTAATTATCGATGGAGGGAGTTAAATTAATGTGGGGTCTACCAAATTAGTGGACAAACTCGGTTTGAAACCACCTTTCACCCTAGCCCTTACAAGCTATGATGGTTGAGTGACCGAGATGATGTCAAGGTGTCCAAACAAGTATGCGTTGAGTTCTCTATGGGTGGTTACAAAGACAAAGTTAATTGTGATGTGGTTCCCATGAGTGCAAGCTAGTTATTGTTAGGAAGACTGGGGAAATTCGATAGGCGAGTCATCCATGATGGTTTCACAAATTATTATTTTTTCAAACTTGATGGGAAAGTGTTCAAAATTACACCCCTCATGCCTGAGCAAGTAGCACATGATGAAGAATTGAGGAAGGAAATAAAGGGCAATGAAGAAATAATGAAGAAAAGAAAGGACGAACCCATGGAATTTGTGGACTCACACCAATGTTTGATTACGACACTTCCAACCATGCTAACTCATTAAGAGCCTAATCAAATGGAGCAAGCATATCTAGTGAATCATGAAGATGAGTTTGTAACAACATCATTGGGAAAAGAAAGTGAGCATGAGGATGGGTCCCTAACGGTTACTTTGGGTCAAGAAAGTAATTGTGAGGAGGAAGTTCCTGTTCAAAAGGAGGTTAAGGCCTTGGAATTTGAATGGCCTTTAAGTCTCTCAACCCAAGAAGAGGAAAGAGTGCCACCACCCCTAATTGAGGTACCCTTCATCAAAAACTTTGATTTGTTAAGTCTCTTGCATAAGGATCCTTATTATTGTGATACATCTTCGCAATACTCAAAAGGATTCCTAAGAAGTGCTTTAATTTTAAGTGGTTCAAAACATAGTGTTCAAATTTTTTATCATTATCTTTTAAAACCGTGGCAACCTTCAAAAGTTTTCAAAGAAATTGTTTTACCTTTGAATGGATTTAATTCAAGTTGTGAAGTTTATGGAAAGATTTTGAAACACTTTGCTCAAAGGTATTGTTGGTGGTTAAGAGGGTTACAACTAAATGTCATGATGAGTTGTTATTTTTTTGTCCTAATATTATTTAAATGCTTTGTGATTCAAGATGTGGACCTTGCGCCTAGTACCTTTGAGAGGATTAAGTATTTTGCATTCAAGGATTTCTTTGGAAAGCTCCCTCGTAGAATCGAAGACACGATCAAGAAGGTAGCAAAGCTCAATAATGGCATCTATTTGCTTGAATGGCCGAAAACCTATGGAGCCCCGACCATCTTCAATGATCAGTCCTATTTTGTATTTTGGGGATGGAGTAGAAGACAAAGAAGACCACCATTTGGATTTGAGATCAAATCTTCAATCACTCGGGGAAGATGATGTGCCACAGGATGACCTTAATCAACCTCGGCCAAGTCCATGGCTGAACTTTCTTTCTAATGTATTTGTTCATTATATAGGTGATTAAGTTGGAGACCAATTGGAGATAAAACTAAACATTAAGTTGCAAGTGTTCCTTGAAGGTGAATCAAAAAAGACTTTATATTTGAGGTCAAATCCTTTTCAACGCCGGGAGGATGATGTGCCACGGATCCATCACTCAAGAATAAGTCCATGGAAATTTTCTAACCGATTTTCAAGTGTTTATTTTATAGTTCTTCATGAAGGAACTTGCTTCAAGGAAATCAATATCTTCAATTCAGCATCTATTTACAATATGACATTCTTCAAGGTGAGGTATAAATGGAAGATCAAGCACACGTCCAAGGATTATTGGACCTTCTAATAAAATTATTGTTAAAAAGACCTTTAAGGAGTATTTGGCATTTTTGACAACCTTTCCAATGTTATTTCAACAATTGTGTTTATGAAGAATATAGCTAAATCTTAATGCTTATAGAATGGGCTGGATCACTTAATTTGAACACTGTTTTCTTGGTCAACAACGCTAATAATAGAGAGGCTCGTTCCCACAACAATTATGGAAGGAGGAATTTGCCTTCCTTTAAACAAATGATGCAACCATTTTTACTTTTATTGTTTTGGTTAAAAATATTTGTCATTAGTTAATAAGAATTGCATGGCTACATGCAAAAAGAAGGAAAAAATTGGATGCTACACGGCTGCATGCACATGGAAAGGGAAAATGGTCAAAACACAAGATAAGGTGGTTGGCAACCACATTAGTGCGCACGACTAGAGTTGTGGCCGATTCGTTTTTCCCTCATCTTTCTTATCTTCCCTAGTTTTATGCTCTTAGATTTTAACCTAGTTTTGATTATTTAAACTATGTTAGACCTTTGTTTTCATCAGATTTTATTGAATGAAAAAGGTTGAATGTTGTTCATCACAAGCTTGAGCATCTTCCAACGATCAACCCCATTAGCTCCCGGTGAGCCATATCCGAGTGTTCTTGGTTCAATTATCTTCATCTTGTGAGTACAGTGAAGGTTCTTATAAGTTCATACCTTTCTACCATCTTATTTGAATATAGATCATCCCCATAAGGGTGCACGAACTCTCAAAATTCCCTTGTTGGAGTGCTTCTTCGAAAGAAGGAGACAAGGTCAAAAAGGTGTCTGTTTTATCACCTTTTAGAACTAACATCGGTGTTCGATTTTTATTTCCATCATCACAGCTAATCAACCTCTGGATATTTTAGGGATTATTCTAAACAATTCAAGTAAGATCGTCCTAAATTTTCACATTATTTGGAGTTACACAACCAAAGTTACGATCTTGCAAAGTACGTGATTTTTGTTGTTTCCCGGATAGATTGCGCGAGTCTGATTCTTAACTGAATAACTTTCCAATTTCTGCGTATTTTGAGCTGAAATTTTAAGGGTGTTTTATATAGATATTTGATTGGTTGCTAGTAAATTTGCATAGTTTTTGGATGTTGATTTATACTGCTTTTATCTATTAGATATCCGAGAGTGAACTAGTGCTTGTGTTTGCCACCACAAGTTGCCATAGTGAAAGCGTATCAATCCTTCTAAGGATTCGAAAATAGAAGGGATTGGGAAATCGTGGTTTGCTGCTAGAGTATCCTTTCATTCGCAAAGGTCTCTTTCTGAGAAGGTGCCCTAAGTTGCTTCCTGGGCCAACACGAACGTTCGTTTGATTGCCACCATTCCTTCAACCTCTTCTGAGGAAGAATCCCAAGTGGGTTGTTCATTTCCAGGTATGACGTCTTCCAATTTCCATCACATTTTATTCTATTTTCCACTGCCATTATATACTTTTTGGGGTGCTTCCTCGGCTTCAACCGAGAGGGCACCGACCCATGCATCTTGTTCCTATTTGGCGAGAGATTTACAAGATCAAGGCACATCAATTATAGCTATTGCCAATGTGGAATCAGAGTGTATGGACTGATGGACGTGGTTTTCGAAATATTTAAAAGAAGACCTAAATACTGAATCAAGATATGGATGGACATTTGTTTCGGATCGACAAAAGGTATAATGCATTTTCGATTGTTCTTTGAAATATTGAGGCATTGTGATAGTTATATTATTTTATGTTGACTCTATTGTTGACTCTATTGTTCTTTCAAATATCAGGAGTTGTTGCCCGCTATGCAGCAAGAATTACCGTCAGCCGAACACTGCTATTGCCTCTGGCATATGTATGTAAATTTCAAAAATCAATTTCGGGACAGAGTGTACAAAGATGGAATGTGGAATGCGGCTAGGACAACCACAAATTTTCATTTCGAGAGAGAAATGAAGAACTTACATCAGATTAACATGGATGCCCACGCATATCATCAAGTCACACACTCTAGATATTGGGCTAGTCATGCATTTTCTTCGATTTCCAAGTGTGAACTAGGATTAAACAATTAATGTTAGTTATTCAATGCAGTTCTATTACCTGTCAGGGACAAACCAATTCTGATAATGTTCGAGATTATCCGAAAGTGCTTAGTGACTAGGATTGTCAAAAAATATGAGAAGTTGACTTCGTCAACAGACGTCTTGTGTCCCCAGATAAGAAAAAAGCTTGTAAAGCTAGAAGGTGCAGCTTGAAATTGGAGTACTATGTTTGCAGGAACTGTACGATTTGAGATTAGCAATGACAACGAACAATATGTTATCAACATGAATACATGTGTGGGCAACTGTTACAGGCGGGAGCTTACTAAAATCTCGTGTGTCCATTCCATTCCCTGCATTCATTTCATGAGACTAGCACCGAAAAATTACATTCATCAATACTATCACCGGGGAACTTATCTGCAGATGTACTCAAACTTCATTCATCCCATTAGCGACCAACACATGTGGCTGTCCGTACAAAATATGAAGCAAATCCTTCCGCCCAAAAGAAAACGCCAACCTAGTAGGCCGAAGAAGAAAAGAGTGCGAGATGTCGATAAACTGCCAAGTTCAACAATTACTAGGAAGAACTCACTGATGTCGTATGGTATATGTCGGCGTCAAGGGCATAATAGTCACACTTGTCCTGACAGGAGATCCACTTCAGGTGCTACTTCTACTTCTGCTTTACAAGGCACATTTGTGGGTTTCCCCACACATTTGACGGGACACAGGTACATTTCAACACATTTCGCTTATAAACACACTTTCATTATTATCTAATATAGTTTTCATTCGTTAACACACGGCCGAGGTAGAAATATATGACTATTTAGGTTGTAATTTATGTATTTATTATACTGTGTAATTTGTATATTTAATATAATGTGTAATTTAGTGAGATAAATTTGTAAAAATGGGCAGAGTTTCTTTTGTTTTATGATTCCCCCATAGCTAGCTTCAAATAATTCTTGCATATTCAAATCATAATTTTATAACCAACAATTAGTTCCTTATAATTAAGTACCACTCAAGTACAGTCATAAAGTAACGTACATTCATACACCACATAACATAAACTAAATGACAAACACAAACTAAAGTACAATCATAATACTCAAAGCATAAACTAACGTACAAACATAACGTAAAGTACATAAAAAAAATTTCAAAACATAAACTAAACTACAGTGGGACGTCGTTGTCGTCTCGCTCCACCCAATCTATGAGCAATTTCTTCAGCTCTCTGTGGGACTCAGCTAGCTTTCTCTGTGTCACGGTGAGCTCCTCGACTCTGCCTATGAGGAAATCAAGTCTCTGCTAGCGGGGGCATCGTCCATAGGAACATCTGCAGAGGTGGAGGCCCCTTGATCTCACTTGAACACCCAAGTCCCATCGGCTTCAACTAGGCCCTTCCGAATAAAATGGAATCTATCAAATACATCATCGGATCTCTGTGCTCTCATCTGCTCTCTAGTCGGTAGCTGAATCTGAGCTCGCCCGATCATCTTCTATATCAACGTGCGTACGAAAGATTCTTGTTGCACGTCTGACCACTCTCATGCATGTGACATAAAATCACAAAGCCAGGGTGGAACATCTTCCCATTGTACAGCTTCTCCATCACATAGAGATTCATGCAGCTCACGAGATCTCTAAGTTCATCCCAAGATAGAATGGTGTGGGTTATCAAATTGTGAATAACCCGAGCTCTAACGTTCAAATCCTTGAATTTTTGGCTTCACAAACCTAGCGATGTTGGAATTGCGATGAATTTCCCTAAGGAACTCTAGTCCGTCGGTCGATCTGAAAAAACCACAATATCGGGAAGCATGGTAGTATCTCTCCATATCATTCCCTTCTCCGACAAACCTGACCAATTCATTAATTGACTCTAGAGGTGTAACAATCTCTGTACCAAGGATGTATGACTTCAAACCACCTACCCTCCTAGTACAGGTCAAGTTTGCATAAAACAAGAGAACAATTCGATCGCAGCTATCGCCCCTCAATTTGTACACCCCGTGTAGGGCGATTCTGTCAAATATCTCTTTGATCTTCAGCGACTCCCAACCTCTAAAATTGACTGTCTTCGGATGAATAACCGAGCGGTTTGACATATCCCGTTCAAACTGCTCTTGACACATCTTATTTCTAAATTCAATCAAAACATACCAGGTTGGCATGCGTCGCGCTTGAGCCGGAGCACCTTGTGATGACGGTGCCCGATTTCTCTAACTCCCTTAAGATGATCCTCCTTGTTAAAATAAATAGAAACTTGGCAGAGCACGTGTCCACCATGTCTGTATGGGCGAGCAGGGCGCACGACAGGCGTACTGCCCTGCTCAGCCAATCGATTGGCACCCATGGCCGATCGATCAGCAAAATATTGTTCATGTTGGGGAAAAATATGAGCGATCACCGATCGATCGGCCATCACAGGGCACTGCGTACGCCCATCGAGGGCTTAGTGCATGCACGTGGCATGGGCATGCAGGGCGCACGCCGTGGCCACGCGGTGCGCGTGAAGCGAGGGCACGGTGCGCGTGCAGCACGAGCATCCATGGCACGCACATCACGTTCGTGCAGGGCGCACCCTATGGCCACACGGCACGCGCGCAGTGAGGGCGTGGCGCGAGCGTGGTAAGGGAGCAGTCTGTGAGCGAAATGAGCGTGTAGGGGGTTCGCCATGGCTGCGTGGTGCGCGCGCGGTCAGTGCATCGAAGGCTGGGTGCGCCCCATGATTTAGCCTTTCATGTCTTTTTGGGTCCCAAGTTTTATATGATGTTTTTCGACCCTAAACGAGTCCTTTGACATATGTTTTAAATTATGCCCTAAATGTCGATAGAGGAAGATTGATTGTCTAAGTCCGTTTTCTTTTAAGGTATCAAGTAAAAAATGAAAAATTTTATGTGAACAGGCTAGGACTTAGTTAAAGATTACGTCACGGCTAGTCTGTGGTGGCCCTGATGGGGTTGGGGTAGTCACATAGATAGCATGGATTCGAGACTATTTTCATTTATACTATTACTTTGTGGGTTATAAATTTGCTGGAAAGATTAAAAGGATCAGTGTCGATAACAGAATCATAGTACGAAGTTTGATTTGTCTGTTTTTTTAGTAGAGGGGGCTGAAATTACATATATAGTACAAGATTAAAATCGATAGTTTTCCAAATTTGAATTTAAAGCTCCCACGTGCACTTAACGTGGGTGTTGACAGAAAAATTAAAAAGGTCAATGCCGATAACGAAATCATAGTACAGAGTTCGGTTTGTCAATTTTTCAGTAGAGGGGGCTACCATAAATTACGGGTATAGTATAAGATTAAAATTGATAATTTTCCTAAGAAATAAAACAAACATGTGGCATGAGTGTGGCTTGCAAATTGCCACACTCATTTCAACGTGGAGGAGATTTTCTCCCTTTAAAATCAAGAATGTTCCTATTATTCAAAATCCAGCATTTTTGCATAAAGTTCAAACATTATGTTAAAATTTTTATGTAGTTAATGTAATAATGGTAAGTAAGCTTTTTCGTTGTCAATTAGCCAAGAACCTTATTCAAGCCTTTCCTTCAACACTACGACTCATTCAATCATAATTTTCCTTGGAGAAGAGTTGTTTGCAAGTGAACAGTAATATGAAGATCTCCCACTAGTCGAGAAAGTTTTAAACATTATGTGTCAACTTTTTGCATTAGTGACCGTTAATATGTCATGGGTTGACTCATTTTGCCGTGTTGTGATCCCGTTAGATTTTATCGATCAATTGGTCAAATCAGTAAATTGGTTAAATACTGTGCAGTTAATTTGAGGAAAATAATGTTGAGTAATTTGAACTACCTCGGAGTCCATTTAGAATTTAAGAATTTTTATTTAATATATAAAATATATTAATTTATATTTTATTTATTAAATTAATTAATTAAAGAAAGAGTATTTTTGTTAAAAGGGGAACCCGATTTTCCTTCACATCTCACGTGGCTGTCAAAGGAAGAGAGAAAGAGGGAAGCGATTTCTGTTTGTTCAACCCGTCTAGTTTTTTAGGCCAAGGTTGCATTCGTGGGACAATGTACAACAACTTTCATGAAGGAGCTTCGAGAGTTGTTGAGTTTTTCTCCTTTGTTTTTGAGTTTAAAGTTTAGGATTTATTGATAGATTCAAATTCCAGCTTGAAAACTTGAATTTGTGATTATGTTTAGTTTATTTGAGTAGAGTTAAAGCCTATGTAAGTTATTTCGTCGAATGGAGGTAAGAAACGATGAAAGGAACTGATTTTTGTGACTTTTCGTTACTGAAAATTGCCTAAGTGTTGACCTGACGCGCTTCAACCTATGGCAACTTGTGTGGCAACACAAACACTAGTTCCCCTCAGATTTTCAATTGACAATCACTGAGATTCCCCATATTCCAACAGACAACAAGTAATGCAAAACTAATCCAAATGCTATGAAATTTTAGTAGGAGCTTACCTTGAATGTGTATGAAACACCCTTAAAATTTCAAAGTAAAACTCGCAGTGGCTGGAAAGTTGTTCACAGAACAATTAGTTGTGCTCAAAATTGTCTGGGAAGCTGCTATGTTGGCCGAGAGTGGGTGAACTTCTGGATAGCACAACTTTTGCTGTGTAGCTCCAAATGACTTGAAAGTTTAACAAGAACTTACTTGAGCGGTGGTTGAAAAAGACTCTGAAAGTTTCAAGGGCTGGCTCATTGTGGATGAAAGGTTACTAATGGAGGAAAACTTGCTATTTGATAAGGTGATAACAACACCTTCTCGGGTATTTGGTTTTCTTTTTGGGGAAGACACTCCAAGGAGCAATGGATGAGAGTTTATACTCTTTTGCTATAATTTATACCCTCCAAGAAGACAGAGAAGAGAGTAATAATAAGAGCTTCCAAAGATACTCAAAAACTTGGAAGACAATAGACACCAAAATGTTTGGATATTACTCACTTACGGCAATGGGTTTTGAGGCTCAAAGGAGGCTCGATTTTTAGAAGTTAAACTTCAATTTTTCATGCAGCAAAAGATGCCTAACCAACAGCCAAGAGGGAGGGTTTAATACCTTAGCCCTTCTTACAAGTTAGGTGACACACTTCAACCTAATGGCAACTTATGTGATAACACAAGCACTAGTTCCCCTCGGATTTTCAATTGACAATCACCGAGGTTCCCCAGATTCCAACAGGCACAAATAATGCAAAAACAGATGCAAATGCTATGAAATTTTAACAGGAGCTTACCTCTCACGTGTATGAGACACCGTGAAATTTTCAATTGAAAGTATATAGTGGTCAAAAGGTCATGCATGGAAGAGTCAGGATGGCTCAAACTGCTCAAAAATACTGCTATGTTGGCCAAGAGAAGGCTAACTTCTGAGTAGCACAACTTTTGCTATATAACTCCAAATAACTTGAAATATTAACACTATCTTACTTAAGTTGTGATTGTAAGACCTTGAAAATTTTAAAGGTTTATTCATTGTGGAAGAAAACTTATGCAGTGGGGAAGGATGCTGGTTCGGAAGGTGATAAAAGTTGCACCTCAGGTTTATGGCTCTTCTAAGGAAGAACACTCCAGCTCATACTCTTTTGCTATGAATACTACCCTCCAAGAAGACAGTGGAAAGAGTAATAATAAGAGCATAATGCAAAAACAGATGCAAATGCTATGAAATTTTAACAGGAGCTTACCTCTCACGTGTATGAGACACCGTGAAATTTTCAATTGAAAGTATATAGTGGTCAAAAGGTCATGCATGGAAGAGTCAGGATGGCTCAAACTGCTCAAAAATACTGCTATGTTGGCCAAGAGAAGGCTAACTTCTGAGTAGCACAACTTTTGCTATATAACTCCAAATAACTTGAAATATTAACACTATCTTACTTAAGTTGTGATTGTAAGACCTTGAAAATTTTAAAGGTTTATTCATTGTGGAAGAAAACTTATGCAGTGGGGAAGGATGCTGGTTCGGAAGGTGATAAAAGTTGCACCTCAGGTTTATGGCTCTTCTAAGGAAGAACACTCCAGCTCATACTCTTTTGCTATGAATACTACCCTCCAAGAAGACAGTGGAAAGAGTAATAATAAGAGCTCCAAAGTATACTAATAAACTCTGAAGACATTGTTTCCCAATGAGCTCGAATGTGACTCACCAACGACGATGGATTTGATACTCAAAGAGGCTCTATTTTTTGGAAGAAACATCTTTAGTCTTTCATTCAAACAAAAATGGCTGCTACAACAGGTAAAGAGGGTTAAATACTTCTCCAAATTACAATTAGGGTTCAGCTCACAAAAAGGAGAAGAAGGCTCTAGAAGTTGCATACCATTCAGCCACCTCATCGGCTGAGTACAACTTTTCTCTCTCCCATAATCAAGTGTACTTTTCTCCCTTCCAATGCAGCTCATTTCCCTCCACAAATTTAGCTCATTCTCTGTTCAAACGTGTTTAGCCATGCATGAAATTCAATATAACAGAACTAAGTGTTTTTGGTTAAAAGAAAATAAGATATGCTCCGTTACATCATTTGTCAAAAGGACAAATTCCTCATTCAACAATTGATGTTGCCTAGGGTTGCTCCCAAGTTAACACATGAAAAGGCTTCTTCAAGTCTAGGATTCTTGGTTCCCACTTCAACCCTGAAAATAGTCTTTTCCTGCAAAAAGAACAAACTTGTTAGAATGAGGATCGGCCAAGGCCAAGGTCTTGGCTCAGGATCCTCTCATGAGTCCTTAATGCATATCATCCTCCCCAAGTGATTAAGAATTTGACCTCAAATCCAAATGTTCACCATTCACCCAGTCACCCTCCTCTCCTAGGTCTTGGACATTAAAAGTTGTGGATACTCCATAGTCCCCTAGTAACTTAAGTTTGTAGGCATTATTGTTGATTCTTTCTAAAACTTTGAACGGACCATCAGCTCTTGAGAGTAACTTAGACTTCCGTTGCTTGGGGAACCTTCCTTCCTTAGGTGAAGCCAAACTAGGTCTCCCTCATTAACGGTAATTTTCTTTCTCCCTCTGTTGGCATACTTAGCATAAGTCTCGTTCTTCTTCTGAATGGTTTTTCTAACCTGCTCATGAATTTTCTTGACTTGCTCGGCTTGTTAGCTCCCATAGGGTTTGCAAGGTCTTTTATGGGCAATGGTACAAGATCCAACAGTGTGAGTGGGTTAAAACCGTTTACCACCTCGAATTGAGTCATTTGAGTAAAGAAGTGTATGCTCCTGTTATAAGAAACTCAATGCATGAGAGTTGAACATCCTAATCGGTGAGTCTCTTACCCACTATGCTCCTCAAAAGAGTTTCCAAAGTATGATTTACTTCTTCAGTCTTGCCATCCGTTTGAGGGTGAAACGAAATCGGTGAGTCTCTTACCCACTATGCTCCTCAAAAGAGTTTCCAAAGTATGATTTACTTCTTCAGTCTTGCCATCCGTTTGAGGGTGAAACGAAATACTAAAAAGTAATTTTGTGCCAAGCTTCCTCCATAGGATCTTCTAAAAAGAGTTCAAAAACTTAGTGTCCCTATCCGACATGATAGATTTAGGAACCCATGCAAACAGACCACTTCTTTGAAAAATAACTCGGCTATGAGTATGAAGTCATCTGTCTTGGAGCAAGCTATGAAGTGGGCTATTTTGGAGAATCGGTCTACAACCACCATAATTGATTCCTTAGCCCGAGCGGTATGTGACAGCCCAAAACTGGATCCCGATTGGAGTCCGGGATCAGAGCCGTCACTCCGGGACAGTAGACGGAAAACGGTGAGTATTTTTTTTTAAACAGATCGGTCAAAACAGTAGACATTATACTTTTAAAATATTTACAGAGAAACAAAATCGAATAACAGGAAACATGCACTGTCATCGCAAACCCTAAAAACGTAACTTTACAGAGAGGGAGAAACTACAGTGAGTAACAGAAAACATTTACAGGGAGAGAGAGAGTTCTCGGGTGTAGAAATTTAAAATAGGTTTCAATAATGGATAACAGAACAGAAATTAGCATAAGGCTGGCGGAGGAGGAAACAGGAAACATTGGCGGAAGACTGAGGCGAATAACCGACGGAAGACTTAGTTTAAAGGAGCAGCGGAAGACTTTGAATGACGTCAGCCGGAAGATGTAAATGCAAAGACAGAAGCGGAGATGACGTCAGGCGGCTATCGGTGGATTCAGATACGACAAAAGACGAACAGTATTCAGCAGAAGAGGCTGAGTAAAACTGGGCAGAAGAGGTGGTGACGTCAGCCGGAAGATGGGTGACGTCAGGCGGAAGACAAAGACAGTAACTGAGATCGGATGAGGAGATGACGTCAGTCGGAAGATGGATGACGTCAACCGGAAGATATAAGCATTATACTGGCGGAAAAACTGGGATGACGTGAGCCGGAAGACATATTTACACTGGGCGGATGACTTGGGTGACGTCAGCCGGAAGACGGAGTTTTAAACTGGGTGGAAGACTTATGCTGACATCAGTCGGAAGACATAAATACACTGGGCGGATGACTTTGATGACGTCAGCCGGAAGACATAGTTTTTAAAGGCAAAATTTACAACTTTTACAGGGAGACATACGGGCAGGGAGCATCAAGCAGAAGACATAAGGGTTTCAGACATTCAAAACCCGATTCAAAATAAGATTTTGAAACACACTTTGCAGATGACAGATCTAAGAAAAACAGACTACATGGATGACTCTAAAATTTGAGACCATCCATGCAAATCTTAAAACATGAAAATATTCTAAAACATTTCAGAACATGGGTTCAACTGTCAAATACAGCAGTTTTAAAAAAAACTTTGACTCAGAATCTATACAGTATTTCGAAATTTGAAGGTCAATAAGACATACTTTAAAATTGACAGGTTCAAGGAAATAAAATTACGTGGACAGTTCCAAAACCAGAATTCATCCATGCATGATCTAATAGAAACATTCCAAACAAATTTCAGAATACTTTAGAATATAAACTTAACTGTCAAATACAGTGGTTCCTAAAACTGAAACATCAGAACTTGTACATTGTTTTAAAATCTGAGGGACAATACAGGACGTAACATATAATTACAGAATTCACCAAAAGATGAGTTTTCTACAGAGTTTTTTTAACACAAAAATCAGGATTTCAGAAAACTTTACAATATAAACTTTATTTTAAAGACTTGAACCTCAGTACAAAATTATGTCTAACTGCAAAAACCACCCTGTGAGCTCGATCCACCATTTACATCAGATCATCATTTTGAGGAACAAGGTCCTCGGTTTCAGGTTCAGTACCTACATCAGAGAGTTCACCTATGAGTCTAAAACTCAGTAAGAACATAATTCAGAATGCAGTGATGCAAAATGCTATGCATGCAGTTTTTTAGAAATACGGTGACAGTACAGAGTATTAAGTTACAGTGGCAGTAGAATTAAGTGGAGCTTATAGGGGAACTGGCAAACAGTGGGGTTGGGGGAGGGTGCACTATCAGGCACATTCAAGGATACAGTACAGTAAACAATTCTGGGGCCAGTCCCCGTCTCGCACTTAACCTGGTACATTTCAGTCGGATTTTATCTTGTTTAGTTTCAAATAGTGTACAGAAATCGATTTTGCATGGGTTTTCAGTAAAACGTGTATGCATGACATTCTCAGTGCCTGAACCTATAACAGCAGTCATCAGAAATAACAGGGCATATTGTGAGGCAGAACACAGACGACTCAGAACACAAACTGGACTGAAGCTATAACATTTCTACCCAAAACTACCCGTCAGAACAGGAAACCTAGTACCTCCGTGAGGTAGGGACTTAAGGGCCAACCTACGGTTATGAACTTACTTGTTTTCCTCGATACAGTCAGCTGGAAAGTCTCGGAAATGCTCGAACCTGTTTGCTGCAATGTAGTGAAATTAAACAAGCTGCAAATGCTAACAAATAACTTGTAGAATATGCAGCAAGCTCATTTCAACTCTTTAGGAAAACACACTAACGTATTTTCATCCAAAACAGTGAGTTTTCTCAGAAATAATAACCCTAAACCCAGTGAAAACTCGCATTAAACTTGTCCAAAATCCATAACTTCCGTAGATGATTACCTTGGTTGAAGGAAACAGAAGAAAAACGAGGAAGCAAAGTGTTGGTGCTTTGTCAAAATCGCCAGGAAGAGAGAATCAAAGAGCAGTGGGAAGAAACAGATGAGAAGTGAGGGTTTCACGTAGGAGGAAGAACTTAACTTCTTCATCAAGTCGCCAGATGTCATTCAACCATTGGCTCACTTCCACCTACCTTAATTTCTCTCCAATTTACCCTTCCATGCATTTTAAACTTAATGTTTAGTTTAGTTAGCCTTCAGTTCGGTTCTCTCCCCATTAAATGTTCCAAAGTTTACAATAAAATAGTTATTGTAATAATGGCAATTTAAATCCATATAATAATTCAACAGATTATTACATGGCAGAAAATGCCGGGTGTTACATTCCACCCACCTTAACTGAAATTTTGTCCCCAAAATTTGCCTAAGCGAATAGCTCCGGATATTGGGCTTTAACATCTGCTTGTCTTTCCCACGTGGCTTCTTCCACATTATGATTGCGGCACAAAACTTTCACCAATGGCACCACACGGTTACGTAACACTTTGAGTGAAATATCCAATATCTGTATAGGCCTTTCTTCATATGTCAGCGTTGGCATGATATCGAAGTCCACCTGTTTCACGATCTAATTTGGATCTCGTACACATTTTCTCAGCATCGAAACATGGAAGACATTGTGGACCCCATCCATCGATGCTGGCAACTGTAGCTTATAAGCCATGTTTCCCACACGCTTCAGGATGGGAAAAGGGCCAATGAACCGTGGGCTGAGCTTTCCTTTCTTACCGAATCTCATTACGCCCTTAAAAGGCGACACCTTCAGGAATACCTCATCGCCCACAGCGAATTCTAAGTCTCTTCTTCTATTGTCCGCATAACTCTTCTGTTGACTCTGGGCAATTTTTATTCATTGTTTGATAGCAGCTATCACCTCGGACATCTGCTGTAATATCTCAGGGCCGATAAGCCTGGTTTCTCCGACCTCATCCCAACACAATGGGGATCTACACTTTCTGCCGTAGAGAGCTTCATACGGAGCCATACCGATTGTAGCCTGATAGCTATTGTTGTAAGCGAACTCCACAAGCGGTAGGTATCTACTCCAAGGAGCATGAAATTCCAGCACGCACGACCTTAACATATCCTCTAATATTTGAATTGTTCTTTCAGACTGCCCGTCCGTCTGTGGATGAAACGCCGTGCTGAAATCCAACCTGGTGCCCAGAGAGTTTTGCAAACTTTTCCAAAACCTGGAAGTGAATCTAGGATCCCGGTCCGAAACAATCGACACTGGAATACCATGCAGCTTAATAATCTCACTGATGTACAGTTCCGCGTACTGATCCATGGAGTACGTTGTCTTCACAGGTAGAAAATGGGCCGACTTCGTTAATCTGTCCACTATGACCCATATGCTATTGTGGCCTTTAGCTGTTCTTGGAAGGCCAACAACAAAATCCATTGTGATGTTCTCCCACTTCCATTCGGGAATCGGAAGAGGCTGAAGCATTCCACTTGGTCGTTGATGTTCAGCTTTGACTTGTTGACATATCATACAAGATTCCACATACTTGGCCACTTCCTTCTTCATATTCGGCCACCAGAAGTGAAGTTTCAAGTCCTGATACATCTTCGTGCTACCGGGATGTACAGAGAAAGAAGATGAGTGGGCTTCCGACAAGATGTGCTTCCGTAACTCTTCATCCTTCGGAACATACCATCTATCTCTGAACTTCAGGATACCATCTCCCGAATAGCTGAACTCGGAAGAGGCCAATGGTACTTTGCTCACCATATCAGCCATCTCCTTTGCATTGGTCTTCTGGGCTTCCTTAATTCGGTCCAGGATGGCGGGCCGTAGTGTTAAGTCTGCTAGTATGGCCGATAGCCCAGAAACTATCTCCATATCGAACTTCTGTATCTCTGTCCTCAAAGGCATAGATACGGCCGACATTACTGGTTGCATAGTAGCTGCCATCCTGCTTAGCGCATCGGCCACCACATTAGCTTTACCCGGGTGGTATTTAATCTCAACATCGTAGTCTTTTACCAATTCTAACCACCGCCTCTGTCTCATATTCAACTCCTTCTGAGTAAAGAGGTACTTCAAACTCTTGTGGTCAGAAAACACCTCACATGACTGTCCATATAGGTGGTGTCTCCATACCTTCAACGCAAATACAACTGCCACTAACTCAAGGTCATAAGTAGGGTAGTTTTCTTCATGGCTCTTCAATTGTCTGGACGCGTATGCCACTACTTTTCCTTCTTACATCAATACGCATCCCAAGCCAATCTTTGACGCGTCGCAATATACCGTGAATTTGCTATCATCAACTGGCAATACCAACAGAGGAGCAGTAGTCAATTTCTGCTTAAGTGTCTGAAAGCTTAGCTCACAAGCTTTAGACCACCTGAACTTGATTTCCTTCCTCGTTAAGCTAGTCATAGGCTTAGCTATCACAGAAAATCCCTTGATGAATTTCCTGTAATAACCAGCTAGCCAAATAAAGCTCCGTACCTCACTGGCATTCCTTGGTTTTGGCCAATCTTTCACTGCCTGAATCTTGGCTGGATCTACCGAGACTCCCTCTGCAGCACCACGTGGCCTAGGAAATTAATCTTGTTCAACCAGAATTAACACTTTGATAGCTTGGAAAACAATTGATGCCGTTTTAGAGTTGACAACACAATAGCCAAGTGCTCTTTATGCTCCTCTTCAGTCCGAGAATAAACCAGGATGTCGTCGATGAAGACGATTACGAATTTGTCCAACAACTCCTGGAATACCCTATTCATCAAGTCCATAAATGCCGCGGGGGCATTAGTTAACCCGAATGACATTACCAAGAACTTGTAGTGCCCGTACCGGGCCCTGAAGGCGGTCTTTGGAATATCATCAGCTCTGACCTTCAACTGGTAATAACCGGAGCGCAAGTCAATCTTAGAAAATACCCGAGCCCCTTGTAGCTGATCAAACAAATAGTCGATTCTTGGCAACGAGTACTTATTTCTGATAGTCAACTTGTTCAGCTCACGGTAGTCAATACACATCCTTAGGGACCCATCCTTCTTCTTAACAAATAAGACAGGAGCACCCCACGGAGAGAAACTAGGGCGCACAAAACCCTTGTCCACTAACTCTTTCAGCTGAGCCTTCAATTCCTTCAGTTCAATTGGTGCCATACGGTACGGATTCTTCGATACTGGTTCCGCACCAGGACATACATCAATTTCAAACTCGATTTCACGATCAGGTGGCAATCCCGGTAAGTCATCTAAGAAAACCTCTGAGAAGTCTCGGACTACCGGAATGTTTTGAAGTTCCACCTAATTTTGCCTTTGAACATCCATAACGTGGGCAAGAAATCCGATGCATCCTGACTTCATCAGCCGTTGAGCTTTCAAGGTAGATATAACAGGTATACCACGTTTCTGTGGTATCGCCTGGTAGGAGAACTCTACTCCATTCGGACGTTTAAACGACACTAGCCCGGACCTACAGTTGATGGTGGCATAATGTCTAAACAGCCAGTCCATCCCCAGAATAACATCGTAACCTTTCATCTCGATGACGATGAGATTGGCATATAATTTCTGGTCTCCTACTGACACTATATCACCCCTTACAACCTGCTCGGAGTGCATAAACTCTCCGGACGGTAGCATAATGCTATAGGGCTGATCTGACGATGTACTACAAAATCTCTGTTTAACTATGAAGTCCATGGCCACAAACGAATGTGTGGCCCCCGTGTCCCACAAGGTATAGGCAGGTGCATCACATACTAAAATTGTACTTGTGATTGCTGTGTGCAGATCAGCATCATCAACATCCTCCATCATTGCAAAGACTCTTGGCACGACTTGACCTGTTCTGGTGTCGGGCATTGGGCAATCCCGAACTTGATGGCCTCCCTTGCCACATCAAAAACAGGCGCCAGTGATAAACCTGCACTCGCCCTGGTGGCTTTTCTGGCACCGTGGACATATGGTGAGTTGAGGAGCTCCCATCGGTCTCTTTCCCTTATCTTGGTAAGTGAGAGTCTCATTGGGCCTTTTGATGCCCCTGTTTTGTTGCTGTTGAGGTTGCAGGTTTTGACCCCTCCGTTGCTGATGCTGCTGCTGAGGAATACTTCGAATATTCCCTCTTGTTGAATCCTTCTATCTCTGAGACTTTATTTGTAAGGCTTCCAACTGATAAGCCTTGGCCACCACCTTCGTATACGGTGCCTTATCAAAACCCTCGGTTGCGATCGCGCATAATAAGTCCATCTTCAGCCTTTGAATGAACTGGTGTACCTTATTCTCATCGGTGGCCACTAGGTGAGGTGCATAACGGGATAATGATTCGAACTTCTGAACATATTCAGCCACCGACCCGTATTGTCGTAGCTGAGAGAATTCAACTAACTTCTCCTTCCTCACACTGTGGTCAAAATACTTCTCGTAAAAGATCTTCTTAAATCCCTCCCAGCTCAGTGCCACGGTAGTGGACTGCACCGAGTCCCACCAAAATCCAGCGCTTTTGATGAGATGAAAGGTGGCACATACAACCTTCTTATTCTCTTCCACCTCAGCGCAGTTGAACATACGCTCGATCTGTCGGATCCATTCCTCAGCATGAGTCGGGTCCGTAGATAGCCCATCAAACGCCGGCGATTGAAGTCTTCGGAATCTATCTCCATTGGTGTCACGCGGAGCATTAGCATGATTGTTATTTCCATGGTTATTGTTTCTGTCATCTTCTCTGGCCATCATGCGTTCCACCATTCGGGATTGTACCTCCACCAGCTCGGTTAAACGATCAATGGTTCTGGTGCTGTCACTTGCTTCTTCTTGATGTCTTCTCACCATTTCTAAAATAATCATATAAACGAGATAACTAAATTTAATAAACATAAACTTTTTACAGAACATTAGACACTTACAGTTGGTGGAGCGATCTCACGTGGCGGGTTGTGCAGTCAGACATTTCACATAATCGGTTTTAAAACCTTGTCGTTCTGATACCACAACTGTGACAGCCCAAAACTGGATCCCGATCGGAGTCCGGGATCGGAGCTGTCACTCCGGGACAGTGGACGGAAAACGGTGACTATTTTTTTTTTAAACAGATCGGTCAAAACGGTGGACATTATACTTTTAAAATATTTACAGAGAAACGGAATCGAATGACAGGAAACATGCACTGTCACCGCAAACCCTAAAAACGTAACTTTACAGAGAGGGAGAAACTACAGTGAGTAACAGAAAACATTTACAGGGAGAGAGAGAGTTCTCGGGTGTAGAAATTTAAAACAGGTTTCAATAATGGATAACAGAATAGAAATTAGCATAAGGCTGGCGGAGGAGGAAACAGGAAACATTGGCGGAAGACTGAGGCGAATAACGGACGGAAGACTTAGTTTAAAGGAGCAGCGGAAGACTTTGAATGACGTCAGCCGGAAGATGTAAATGCAAAGACAGAAGCGGAGATGACGTCAGGTGGAAGATTAAAGCTATCGGTGGTTTCAGATACGACAAAAGACGAACAGTATTCAGCGGAAGAGGCTGAGTAAAATTGGGCAGAAGAGGTGGTGACATCAGCCGGAAGATGGGTGACGTCAGGCGGAAGACACAGACAGTAACTGAGATTGGATGAGGAGATGACGTCAGCCGGAAGATGGATGATGTCAACCGGAAGATATAAGCATTATACTGGCGGAAAAACTGGGATGACGTCAGCCGGAAGACATATTTACACTGGGCAGATGACTTGGGTGACGTCAGCCGGAAGACGGAGTTTTAAACTGGGCGGAAGACTTATGCTGACATCAGCCGGACGACATAAATACACTGGGCGGATGACTTTGATGACGTCAGCCGGAAGACATAGTTTTTAAAGGCAAAATTTACAACTTTTACAGGGAGACATACGGGCAGGGAGCATCAAGCAGAAAACATAAGGGTTTTAGACCTTCAAAACCCGATTCAAAATAAGATTTTGAAACACACTTTACAGATGACAGATCTAAGAAAAACAGACTACATGGATGACTCTAAAATTTGAGACCATCCATGCAAATCTTAAAACATGAAAATATTCTAAAACATTTCAGAACATTCAGAACATGGGTTCAACTGTCAAATACAGCAGTTTTAAAAAAAACTTTGACTCAGAATCTATACAGTATTTCGAAATTTGAAGGTCAGTAAGACATACTTTAAAATTGACAGGTTCAAGGAAATAAATTTACATGGACGGTTCCAAAACCAGAATTCGTCCATGCATTAACTAATAGAAACATTCCAAACAAATTTCAGAATACTTTAGAATATAAACTTAACTGTCAAATACAGTGGTTCCTAAAACTGAAATATCAGAACTTGTACATTGTTTTAAAATCTGAGGGACAGTACAGAACGTAACGTATAATTACAGAATTCA
The DNA here is from genome assembly GCA_022432975.1 of Begonia masoniana. NCBI lineage: Eukaryota > Viridiplantae > Streptophyta > Magnoliopsida > Cucurbitales > Begoniaceae > Begonia > Begonia masoniana. The sequence continues at coordinate 22,281,486 of CM039505.1, read as the reverse complement.
CCAAAAGATGAGTTTTCCACAGAGTTTTTTTAACCCAAAAATCAGGATTTCAGAAAACTTTACAATATAAACTATATTTTAAAGACTTGAACCTCAGTACAGAATTATGTCTAACTGCAACAACCACCCTGTGAGCTCGATCCACCATTTACATCAGATCATCATTTTGAGGAACAAGGTCCTCGGTTTCAGGTTCAGTACCTACATCAGAGAGTTCACCTATGAGTCTAAAACTCAGTAAGAACATAATTCAGAATGCAGTGATGCAAAATGCTATGCATGCAGTTTTTCAGAAATACGGTGACAGTACAGAGCATTAAGTTACAGTGGCAGCAGAATTAAGTGGAGCTTATAGGGGAATTGGCAAACAGTGGGGGAGGGGGAGGGTGCACTATATGGCACATTTAGGGATACAGTACAGTAAACAGTTCTGGGGCCAGTCCCCGTCACGCATTTAACCTGGTACATTTCAGTCGGATTTTATCTTGTTTAGTTTCAAACAGTGTACAGAAATCGGTTTTGCATGGGTTTTCAGTAAAACGTGTATGCATGACATTCTCAGTGCCTGAACCTATAACAGCAGTCATCAGAAATAACAGGGCATATTGTGAGGCAGAACACAGACGACTCAGAACACAAACTGGACAGAAGCTATAACATTTCTACCCAAAACTACCCGTCAGAACAGGAAACCTAGTACCTCCATGATGTAGGGCCTTAAGGGCCAACCTACGGTTATGAACTTACCTGTTTTCCTCGATGCATTTAGCTGGAAAGTCTCGGAAATGCTCGAACCTGTTTGCTGCAATGTAGTGAAATTAAACAAGCTGCAAATGCTAACAAATAACTTGTAGAATATGCAGCAAGCTCATTTCAACTCTTTAGGAAAACACACTAACGTATTTCATCCAAAACAGTGAGTTTTAACAGAAATAATAACCCTAAACCCAGTGAAAACTCGCGTTAAACTTGTCCAAAATCCATAACTTCCGTAGATGATTACCTTGGTTGAAGGAAACAGAAGAAAAATGAGGAAACAAAGTGTTGGTGCTTTGTCAAAATCGCCAGGAAGAGAGAATCAAAGAGCAGTGGGAAGAAACAGATGAGAAGTGAGGGTTTCACGTAGGAGGAAGAACTTAACTCCTTCATCAAGTCGCCAGATGTCATTCAACCATTGGCTCACTTCCACCTACCTTAATTTCTCTCCAATTTACCCTTCCATGCATTTTAAACTTAATGTTTAGTTTAGTTAGCCTTCTGTTCGGTTCTCTCCCCATTAAATGTTCCAAAGTTTACAATAAAATAGTTATTGTAATAATGGCAATTTAAATCCATACAATAATTCAATAGATTATTACATGGCAGAAAATGCTGGGTGTTACACGGTATGAGGAAGCCCCAAAATAAAATCCATGCTAATTTCCAACCATGGATGACTCGGCACGGGCCATGGTAAATAGAGCCCTTGAGAAAGTACTCGGTTCGTGGCTTTCTTACAAATAATACACTTATCTAATATCTGATGTACATCCCGTAGTAGATGAAGTCAATAGAAATGCTCATTAATCATACCAATATCTTCTTCTCTCTGACATGACTAGATAAATCACCCCCATGAGCTTCCTTAATTAGGGACTCCAGAATGTCCCCATTAGGAACACACAATTTACTCCCCTTGAAGAGGTAGCCATCCACTAGGTGGTAGTTACCCCTGATCCTGTCTTGACATTTCACATACCAAGGGTCAAAGTCGTGGTCCTCAACATAACTACTTTTGATCCATTTGAAACCAAAAAACTTGGTGTTTAGCTCATTCAAAAAAACATATCTCCTAGATAATGCGTCCGCCACTACATTAGTCTCTTCCTTCTTATATTTGATGATGTAAGGGTATCATTCAAGAAACTCTACCCATTTGGCATGTCTCCTATTCAACTTGCCTTGGCTCTTTATGTGCTTGAACGCTTGATGATCGGTGTGGATGATGAACTCCTTGGACATGAGATAATGCTACCACACCTCTAGAGCCCTGATAACGGCCAAGAACTCTTTATCATACGTCGAATAGTTAAGGGCGGCTCCCTTGAACTTTTCACTAAAATATGCAAGTGGGTTACCCTTTTGCATGAGCATTGCTCCAATTCCCAATCCAGACGTGTCGCTCTCTGCCACAAAAACTTTAATGAAGACGAGGAGTATAAGGATGTGGGCATGACAAAGCTTTTCCTTGATCACTTCAAAACTTTGTTGACAATTAGAAGTTCATTGGAACTCCTTTCCCTTCTTAGTACAATCCGTAATAGGAGCCATAATTGAGCTAAAATCCTTAATGAATCTTCAATAGAAAGATGCTAATCTATGAAAATCCATGAAAACTATGCACTTTCGAGATCCCCTTCGGAACTGGTCATTCCTTGATGGCTTCTATCTTAAACCCATCCACCTCCATACCATTTCTTATGATGATGAAACCAAGAAAATATACCATTTCTTAAGCAAAAGAACACTTTTTGAGATTTCCAAAAAGCTTGATGCTTCTAAGAGTTTAAAAGAGGATTTCGAGATGCTCTAAGTGGGTTGGAAAGTCCGAACTGTAATCCAAAATGTCGTCGAAGTAGACCACTATAAACTTGCTCAAAAACTTCTTGAGGATATAGTGCATGAGTCTCATAAAGGTGCTAGGAGTATTGGAGAGGCCGAAAGATATCATTAGCCGTTCGAAAAGCCCATACTTTGTTTTTAATGTTGTCTTCCACTCATCTCATTCCTTCATTCGAATTTGGTGGTAGCCACTTTTTAGATCCAACTTGGAAAAATAGGAAAGTCCTCTAAGCTCATCTAGCAAGTCATATAGTTGTGGAATAGAAAATCGGTACTTGATGGTGCTTTGGTTGATGGCTCGGCTATTCACACACATTGTCATTGAACCATCATTCTTTGGCACTAAAAGAGTAGGTACGACACACAGATTCATTGATTCCCGAGTGTAACCCTTGGAAGCCTAACACCCAGTTCTAGGTCAATTTGGTGCTTAATACCCCGAAGGGGTGGTCGGCCTTGTGGTAGTTCCTCCAAAAAAACATTTTCACATTAGGTCAAGAGAGCTATAACTTTCATGGCAAGTTCTCCTAGTTCTTTCATCCTTTCCCGAAACAATAAGAGAATGAGAGGCCCACCTTCTAAGAGAGATTTCTTCAACTCCTTCTTGGAAATCAAAAGATTGGACTTATCTTTCCCCTTCTTCCTTGCTTCTTCATCTCTAGTCACTTGTTTCGGCTTGAGTGGGGCAAGCATAATCATTTTTCCCCCAAATTTTAAAGAATAGAAATTTGAATACCCATCATGAGAGACCGTTCTATCAAATTCCCAAGGTCTTTCTAACAATAGGTGGCTAGCACTCATAAGCACCACAGCACAAAATACCATATCTTTGTAACCTACAATAGAAAATTCAATGCAGACTTTTTTGGAAACCTTGACGTCATCCCGATCATTCAACCATCTTAGCTTGTAAGGGTTTGGATGTGTAGCGGTCTCCAACCTAAGCTTGTCCACTAATTCAAGAGAAGCCACATTGGTGCAACTTCCTCCGTCGATGATGAGGGAGTAAACCTTTTCCATGATTAAACACCGGCTATGGAAGATATTCTCCCGTTGATAATCTTCTTCATTGGCCTTGGAGATGAGGGCTCTTCGGCTAACCATCAAGAGTAGCCACTTTTGTGCATTGTAAACCTCCTCTTGGCTTTTAAGGTCCTCACTAGAACCTTCCTCGTGGTCATCCTCACTCATTACTTCACATGTGCCCTCTTTACGAATCATCACTCTTCTGTTGGGAAATTGGGAAGCAATGTGTCCCAATCCAAGACATTTAAAGCATTTGAATTGGGAAGCAATCCTCCATTATCTTCTTGGTAAAAGGCTTCTTGTCATCCACCTTAGTTGATGGCTTAAAAAATTTCTCAGTGTTAGGCAGAAACCGATTGCTAATTCTCTTACCTTTTCTCTTGACTTGCCTTTCAACTTTTAAAGCAAGTTGTACCACCGCATCCATGGTAGCCACCATTTGTAACTCCACAATGTCAGTAATCTCTCTTTGCAAACCCCTTATGAATTTTGCAATGGCTTGCTCTTTGGGTTTCACAACTCCGCTCCTAATCTTGAGTGTCTCAAATTCGGTCAAGTATTCTTCAACTGATTGTGAACCTTGTTTCAAACTTTGTAATTGTAAGAACAATTCTTGTTTGTAGCTGCTTGGTACAAACCTCTTCCTCATCAAAGATTTTACAACCCTCCAAGTCACAATAAAGTCGTCTTCCTCATGCTTCCTTTGGGCTCTCAAGTTGTCCCACCATAAATGAGCATATCCCATCAATTCTAAAGTCACCAATTGCAACTTCACCGTTTCAGAGTAATTGTAGTAATCGAAGACCTTTTCCACCTTGTTCACCCAATCTAGGAACACGTCTCCATTACAAGAACCGTTAAATGAAGGAATTGATAACTTCACATGCTTCAAGTCGTCACTAGGGCCACGCCTAGCATTGTCAAACTCACCATATTCGGAGTTCATTTCTTCAACAAATTCATTGTGTTGGTTTATCCTCCTCGAATTCTCTGCTCTTCTCCTATGTAAAAGATTTTTAAGGGCCCATACACGATCATTTCTCAACTCCATTAACCATTGACTAATGTTCCCAAATTTTTTGTTAATGTCATCAATTTGACCTTGGTAGCTAAAGTAACACCCAGGTTTTCAGGTTTTCAGATTTTTTCGTTACTTAGGGATATTTTTGTAAATATAATAAATTAAGCCCGTTTTGCAAATGAGAAGTTTTATTAGAGCCCTAGAAATTAATTAGAATATTTGGAGGAATAGGAAAATTTTGGAGAAACTAGATCGTTAGGCAAAATAACGAAACGAGCAAAGAAATGGGTGACAGGCAAACTTGTAATTAGAGAAATCAAATTTTTATAAAATAACAAAACCCCTTCCCTATTCACCTTCACGATTTTTTCCTCCACTTCCAGAGAGCATTTCCTCCCCACTTTGGCGATTCCTTCTCCCAAGGTGTCCATTCGATCTGCTGATTGTTCCTTTGCTCTGGCGCCGATTTCTTCCGGTTTCCTTCCACAATCAAACCCTAGGTAAGTTTCTAAGCATTATAAGGGTTTAGTTTTCAATTTTAAGGTCAAATTTACTTAGGGTTTGAGTTAGATTTTTGGAGAAATATATCGTTTAGGTTAGAAATTGTTAGTTTTATGAAATTGATGGTTACTAATGATGAATTTATGATGGTTGATGTTAAATTAGGCTGAAAATGGAAAGTTAGGTTAAACGATATAAATTCTATTGAAGGCTGTTGGAGAATTGGTGAGCCCAATATGCTCGATAAATTGCCCGAAAGACGTAGATACAAGTTCTAGAGAAATTTCTTTAGCTAGGAGTTTCGTTTAGTTTTGGAATTCGATTGCTTAAAATCGATTTTAATGTCATTGTTGTGAAATATCTTAGGTAACGAAGCTCAAAACGAGGTGCTCGGCTCGCTAAGGATGTCAGGTAAGTCTTCGTGCCTTGTTTTGCCGATTTGGCCTACATCATGAGTTATGACGTTATCGAGGACATTGGTGATTTATGTAGTTTTAGAGTTAGTGGTTGGGTAGTTAGGTTGTTGAGGTCATTGTGTACCTTTCTAAGATTTATTGATTGTTTTCTATGTTAGCTATAGGTTGTGCATTATGAACTGTACATGCATCACGCTCTTTCAAAATAGCATGAAAATGAGTTTCTGCATGTGTTTTATGAAAAGAAATGAATTAATGAAAAGAAATGAATGCAGGTAATCCCGGTCACGATGGGGTGGGGTTCAGACATGGCTGTCCTACAGGTGAAGCATGTTTTCCCCGTGGTAGATGGAAAGGGCTGTCTAACCGCCAGACGAGCCCTCTCCATCTGGTTAGAGTAGACCTCGGTGACATCCCGTTATGTAACGTAATGAACAAAATGACTGCATAATTTACGAATAGCATATGCACAACATGCATTTTTATTTACAAATTTTACTGAGCCTTTAGCTCATACATGTCTCTATGGTGTCGGTGATCTCGAGCAAGGTGAGGAAGACGTTCCTCCTCTAGATGAACGCATAGGTTGAAGAAGGATGCCCGTGGGAGTGCGCTGAGCAGTTGAGGCAATTTTGACCAGTGGGAACCAGAGTATAGATATTTTGAGTACGTTAGGCGAAATGATAATGGATTTGTGAATAAACGAATAGATAGTTTGTTTTAGGAGGATTTGAAACTAGATAGATGATATTAAGTTTCGATGACAGCTTTCTGGTTAGTTTTGTGGAAAAGTATATGCAAAGACAAGTTTTATATGAATGTTAGGGTATTGAAATGTATAGAGAGTCAAGCTTTTATATTTGTAATATACTGGAACTGCTTGGGAACTTTAAAATCGTAGGGATATGTTTAGTTTTTAAAGCAATCCATGCAATTCGTTTTCATGAATTTTCTCTACATTTTTTGGTACGTTTTTTAGTCGGGTTTTTGAGGTTTGATGTGCTTTATGTTGGGAAAGGTTTGTAGTAAGTTTAGGTGTGAAATCTAGATGAACGAAATGAAGAAAAGTGGGAAAAATGGTAAGAAGAAGGAAGGAGTGTAGTTGGGGGCGCGATGAGGCACGCTGGGCGCGTGCGCAGCAGTTGCGGTGCGCACCCAGCCGATTGATCGACACACCCGCTGGATATGCGGGCGTGCGGCAGAAGAGATGCCGATCGATCGGTGCGAGGTGCCGATCGATCGGCACATCTGCGCGAGCGATGCACGCGGCGACATCGTGCAGCGCGCGCGCTATTTGGGTGACGTGCGCGCCGAGCGTTCGCGCGCAGTACCACATGTGGCCCAGATGAAAATTTTTCAAATTTTTACTTTTTAAAACACGTTTCGACCAGACTTTTTACGATACTTTTTAAACTTATTTTACAAACGTCCTTAACGTATTTTAAGGGATTTTAAAAACCCAAAAACCGAGTCGACATTTTATCAAACAATAGTTTTAGCCTCATTTGAAATGTTTTAAAAGTCAAAAATTTTACGCCCGAAATGTCTAAGCCAAAGTCAATGTCAAGCCAAGTCCTGTGACGGCCCGGAACGGGTTGGAGTCGTTACAGTTAGTCTCACCAACATTCGGTTTAGGTGCCTCAGGTGGTTGATTATGAGTGGCACCATTTCCTGTCATCATTTAGCCAACCATAAAATACACCAGAACACAGTAAAACAAACAAGGATAACAACCTGGCTTTGATACCAAATGACACGCTTCAACCTAATGGCAACGTGTGTGACGACACAAGCACTAGTTCCCCTCGGATTTCCAATTGGCAATCACCGAGGTTCCCTAGATTCCAATAGGCACAAATAATGGAAAAACATATCCACACGCTATGAAATTTTAACAGGACCTTATCTCTAACGTGTATGAGACACCCTAAAAATTTCAATGGCAAATATGCAGTGGTCAAAAAGTTATGAACAGAAGAGTCGGGATGGCTCAAATTGCTCGGAAATACTTCTATGTTGGCCAAGAGAAGGCTAACTTTTGAGCAGCACAACTTTTGCTATATAATTTCAAATAACTTAAAAATTTATGATGATCTTACTTGCGGTGTGATTGTAAGACCCGAAAAATTTTAAAGGTTGATTCATTGTGGAAGAAACGCTATACAGTGGGGAAGGCTGTTGGTACGGAAGGTAATAAAAGTTGCACCTCTCGGGTTTATGACTCTCTTCTTAAGGAAGAAAAGAGTTTATACTTGTTTGATATGAATACTACCCTCCAAGAAGGTATTAAAAAGAGTAATAATAAGAGCTCCCAAGTATAGTCACAAACTTTGAAGAAAATGTTTCCCAAGGAGCTCTGATGTGACTCACTGGCGACGATGGGTTTGATACTCAAAGAGGCTCGGTTTTTTTGGGAGAAAAATCTTCAGCTTTTCATTCAAACAAAGATGGCTGCTACAACAGCTAAAGAGGGTTAACCTCCCCTAATTACAATTAAGGTTCAGCTCATAAAAATGAGAAGAAGACTCTAGAAGTGAAATGCCTTTCGGCCACCTCATCAGCCTAGTACAACCTTTCTCTCTCCCATGATCAAGTGTACTTTTCTCCCTTCAAATGTAGCTTATTTCCCTCCAAAGATGCAGCTCATTTTCCCTTCAAACGTGTTCAACCTTGCATGCAGTGCAATATAAAAGAACTAGGTGTTTTTGGTGAAAAGAAAATAAGATATGCTCTGTTACATCATTTGTCAAAAGGAAAACAAATTCCTCCTTCAACAATTGGTGTTGCTGAGTGTTGCTTCCAAGTTAACACACAGAGAGGCTTCTCCAAGTCTAGGATGCTTGGTTCCCACTTTATGTAATATCCCGCTTTACGAGATATTATTATTTTAATATGAAATGGCATTTTCGTAAATATGTCGGATTAACTCCGTTTTACGAAAAGAATGCGTCATTAGAATCCTAATAATTAATATGGATTTTAGGAATATTATGGGATTTTTCGGAGTTCAAACACTAAATTTATGAGAATTACGTTTTCTCGTAATAAAAAGAACGATATTGTAAAAATAGTAAACGAGGTCCGAATTGCGAACGGACAGTTTTGATAAATCTCTGGTAACTAATTGGACTTATTGGCGAAATTAGGAAATTTGGTGATTTCGAATAGTTGGACGATTGATGAAACGAAGGACGAAACAAATAGAATTAAGTGAGAAGGGCAAAATAGTAATTTACAAAATCAATTTTATAAAACATCACAAAACCCTTTTCTCTCCCTCACTTTCTCTCTTCTTCTCTGGATCGCACGAACAGAGGCGATTTTCCTCCTCTGGCCGCCGGCGTGTTCTCCTCCTCCGACCTCCGATCAACCCGTTTCCTTCACGGTTTCTTCTCCTCTCGCTACCCTCGGTATGTACCTACAATCTCTGAGCGTTTATTTCGAGTTTTCGGTTCGATTTAGGGTTAGGGTTTCAATTAGGGTTTCGACGAAAAACGCGATTTAGGGCCCGTAATTAATAGGTTAGCCGTGATTAAGTATAGATTGAACGTATTGGACGTTATTGGACGAAAAGAAATCAATTTGCGAAAAAGTTATAAATTGATAAAATGTCGGTTTTTAGGAAAAACTCGTAACTAGAGATTTTGGATTATAAAGCTTTAATTAACGTTCGAAATGCTCTAAATAGCTAAGTGGAGAATTTAGGAGAATTCGTTAGTTAAGGATTTTGTAATTTAGACATTTATGGCTTAAATTGATTATAACGGCGAATATCATGTTTTATTCAGACACGCAACTCTCGTGGTCAAAGCTTGTAATTCGGCGCGCTCAAGGTAAGTTCTCGTGATCTTTTCTGGCCGATTGGCCTACACCGTACGTCGTGGTCTTCTCGAGGAACTTGGTGATGTTTTGTTTAATCGCTTTGGTTGGGTAGTTAAGTTATATGTGTATAGGTTGATTGTTGAGTTTTGATGGTATATTCTGTCTATATGTGTATAGGTTGATTGTGGAGTTTTGGAAGGTATGCTTTGTCTATATGATTACTGTCTGATATGAATTGTTCATGCATCATTCTGTACGTGTTTTTAAGCAAAGTAATGGACCTAATTAATCTACGTAATCTGTTATCTGGTCACGGCGAGGTGGGTTTAGACCTCGGTGACAATCTGTCTGCGACCTAATCAAAAAGTAAAATGAACCAACGAAAAGAATCTACGTAATCTGTTATCTGGTCACGGAGAGGCTTGGTAGACCTCAGTGATAATCTGTCTGTGACGTAAAGAATCTGAATCTGTAATCTGAATCTGTATCTGTATCTGCATGTTTTCTGTATTGCATACGCATAGCACGCATTGCACTTACGTAGAGCTTGCTGAGATTTTTATCTCATAGGTGTCTGTATGGTGTAGGTGAGGACGAGATCCCTCCACCTGAGGAGTGACGCAGTTGACGGAGGACGGCTCGCGTGGGTGTGCTTGCGCAGTCGAGGCTCACCTGACCCGTGGGGACGTATGTATAGGTTTTGAGGGTCTTTTTGGGATATTTTGGGTTGTGACTTGTATAGATATCTTAGGATGTTTAGTTTGTTTTGAAATTCTGGAACTGTTTGGTGTATAGTGTCTTAAAGGATTTAATAAACTGTATTTGAACTGTTTTAGGTTTGGTACGGATATGCTCGAGTTTTTGAGCTATCCACGCCGTTCGTTTTTAGAAAGTTTTATCGCAATTAGAGTATCGTGTTATTGTAAGTCTGAATTGCGTAATTAGTGGTCGATGAATAGATATAGAAGTTGATTTCCAGAATGTTATTTGATGAAGTGTTGCCCTCTGGAATCGGATTCCAGAGAGCATATGGGATGGAAATGAAAAGCGCTGTTTTGCTCTCTGGAAGTTCAGATTCCAGAGAGCACTTAGTGGGAAAAACAGAACAGAGGGGAAAAGCAGGAAGGATCGCTGCATAGTGTGCAGCGATCGATCTCTGCTGAAGAGCAGAGATCGATCGCCGCCCAGGTTGCTGCATGCTGCAATGCAGCGATCGGTCTCTGCAAATTGCAGAGATCGATCGCTGCAATGCAAACAGCATACAGCGATCGGTCTCTGCAAATTGCAGAGATCGATCGCTGCAAAAATTATAGCATGCAGCGATCGATCTCTGCAATTTGCAGAGATCGGTCGCTGCCTCTTCTTTTGTGCAGCAGGGACGGTTTTGCCCTCCCACTTTTATTAAAGTTTATTTAATTTATTTAATAGTTTTTAATTGTTTTATTTAAATAGTTTTAAGTTGTTTTTAAGTTAGGTCTCAATTCCGATTTCGATTCTGGTTTCGATTTCGGTTTAGGTTCCGCCTAGAGTTTAATTAAAGGTATTAGGATAAAAAGAAAAAGAAAAATGAAAAATTTACACGGTAATTACGGGTACAGCATTAGGGTCGTTACAATTATGGTATCAGAGACCCCGGGTTTTAAAATCGATTCTGTAGACAGCTCGACTGCACAGCCACTACACGGACGTTCTTCATCAACTGTAAGTATGTTTATAGCTTTATTTAATTTCAGTTTCTTAGAGATATTTGTTTTAAAATTTTATAGGAGATATATAAGTATGGTGCGTCGAAGAAATGACCGAGATGACCGCGACGATACAATAGACACCCTTAAGGACTTCATCGCCCAGCAGTCCCAGCATATGGAGCGACAAGCTCAACAGATGGAGAGACAGTCTGAGCAGTTGGGCACTTTGATAGACCGAGAAGGCGTTAGAGTTCGGGAGGCAGCTATATCGGGTAATCGTGGGATGGAGAGATTTCAGAAGCTCCAGCCCCCTATATTTAACGGGCAGTCCACTGATCCCTCTTTAGCCGAGGAGTGGATTCGGACCATGGAGGATATGATGGCTTATGCGAGTATAGAGAATGGAGAGAAGGTTGCATTGGCGACCTACCACTTAGCACTGGACGCCCGATTCTGGTGGGATTCTGTCAAGACCACTACAGATGTGTTTGTTATGAGCTGGGAGCGGTTCAGGGAGATATTTTTCGACAAGTACTTCGGCCATACCGTTCGAGAGGCGAAGATGGTCGAATTTATGCAGTTGCGGCAGGTTAGCTCTATTGCCGAGTATGTGAGGAAGTTCGAGGCGTTGTCTAGATTCGCGCCACGTCAGGTCGGCGTTAACGAGGACAAGGTACGCCGATTTCTACAGGGACTTAGTCGGGAGTTCCGGATGCGCCTTACTATATCTGGGGTACGGGATGTATCCTATGACGACATTGTGGCCAGGGCGCTGGATATTGAGGCAGTGGATAGAGATTCTGTCAATCCGAGGGAGCCATCTAAGGGCTTCTTTCGAGAGATTCACCCCCAGCTCAGGAATGAGGGCCGGCAACAGAGAGCACAGCCTCAACAGCAACAACAGAGGGAAATTAAAAGGCCCTTAGAGGGAGGCAACGATCGAGGTAAAGGAAGGCAGGTACAAGGGGCTTCCCAGATGCCTTGGTGCCCTATGTGCCAGAAAGAGCACAGTGGCGAATGTCGGGTGGGCACAAATAAATGTTACAGGTGTGGTGGGGTTGACCACTTTGTTAGAGATTGCCCGAAGCCGGGCCGTGATCAATTGAGTGGAGATCAGAGAAGAGTCATGCCCAAGGTTTTCGCATTTATAGAACCTGGTGACGTCGACGATGGGGCACAACCTTCTCTTATTACAGGTATTGTCTTAATTACCTGTATGATGATATGTTTATGTTAAAAGGATAACAATAATAATGATGATAATTACTAGGTGAACCTCGAAGAGAAATCAGTAGACTACATATAGGACAATAAAGACCAAATAGAAATATAGTTATACAATAGTAGGATTACTTTGAGTTAATCAACGGAGTTTTTACACTTAAGGTTTAGTAAGAATTAGAGAAATACACCCTATGAAATATGAGTTTTAAGTAGGTAGGGATTATTTCTAATTAACACCCCCCTTCAAGTATTAAAATGCGACTAATCGAGAAAGATGAAGGTTAGATATAAACCTATTAATGGATACCCTAGATTGTTGTAATACCTGGAGTGTGTTTAAATAGATCAAGTACCGTAGAACTCGTACATTGAGGATTCGTATGAAGTTATGAGTGTCTAGATTAAGAAAGAATTTAAGAGTTAAACTTAGAATAATTGTCGAGTAGAATAGTTGGAACCTGACTAGAAGGAGCGAACAAAAATAGACTAGTCGGCGAACTTGATGTAGCCTTGAGGAATTTAGGGAAGGCGAAGTAGATCGTTGAAATAAATGAGAGGTTAGGTTAGAAGCATAGATTGGCATTTAAAGGTCAGCAAATTGAGAAATTTGCGATTTATAGAATGAGGAGAGTGAGAACTATCACCGAAACTATCTAAATAAGCTTAGAAGTGAGGCTAAGTTAGAAAATTTCTAGAGATCGACTCGTGTTTGGCAAGTCGAGACCAAGTAATACATAAATGGCTTAGGTTATAATGACTAGTTTAGAGTGCATCAATGAGGAGATTTAGAGACTTGAGGATGCTAGGAGTCGATAGAGACTTAAGTTAAGACAAATGACTATAGCAGAAGTAGTATGAGTAGATTAGTAATGGAGTAACGATAGAATTCATTGAGAAACTAAACCTAAGGAGCTTAATTTGATGAGTTAAAAGTTAAAATATATGGGAGTTAGATTACAACCTGAGTGTAGTTAGAAATCCTTGAAAGATAGTCAACCCAAATGATGTCGGGAAATGGAAGATATTTCGAGGATTGAACATAAGGGACGATTTTAGGAGAGACCAATTGATGAATTGGTGAGTTTAACGCTTTGATGACTAAATTTAGACCAACGCGTGCTCAGGTCGTCAGGTGACAGGTACACGGTTAGAGATCGTTTGATTGGAGGTTTAGAAAATTTGGTAAGATTTGATGCGTAAGCGTGAATGTGTTTGGGCCAGTTGAAAAGAAAGGATATGGTAAGAAGGTTAATGTGAGTATGTACACATACCGACTGCGGACGGTGTCGATGAAACCATGTCTATGTTTGAATTACAGCCCAGACATTGGACGAGGTTAGGTTATCAATTTGGCTGGTGTTAGTAAGCTTGGACATAGCTCCGACGTGAGAGAACGACGGAGGAAAGACGAGGATGAAAGAGAACCTTGAAGCTGGTATTAATAGGAAGTTTAATATGTGAGTTATTAAGTGAAGGTTGAAAGTTGAAGCGTGTACAAATATTAAGGTAGCAAATAGGTCACAGAGTGGATTTATTTGAGATTTACATATTTAAATTGTACTCAACACCTTAGAAGGAGAGTATATGATCGAATCGAAAGTAGTAAATGCAAATTTAAGGCCGATGTTGGAGAGTATAGTGGAGGGCCTAGGTTTAGAATCACGAAATATGACCGTAAGTACAGATAATGAATCGTGGTGCAGGGCCGAATGACATGAAACATTAATGTCAAAGACTATGAGTTAGGTCAAATTTTGAGGACAAAATTTTAAATAAGGTGGATGGAATGTAATATCCCGCTTTACGAGATATTATTATTTTAATATGAAATGGCATTTTCGTAAATATGTCGGATTAACTCCGTTTTACGAAAAGAATGCGTCATTAGAATCCTAATAATTAATATGGATTTTAGGAATATTATGGGATTTTTCGGAGTTCAAACACTAAATTTATGAGAATTACGTTTTCTCGTAATAAAAAGAACGATATTGTAAAAATAGTAAACGAGGTCCGAATTGCGAACGGACAGTTTTGATAAATCTCTGGTAACTAATTGGACTTATTGGCGAAATTAGGAAATTTGGTGATTTCGAATAGTTGGACGATTGACGAAACGAAGGACGAAACAAATAGAATTAAGTGAGAAGGGCAAAATAGTAATTTACAAAATCAATTTTATAAAACATCACAAAACCCTTTTCTCTCCCTCACTTTCTCTCTTCTTCTCTGGATCGCACGAACAGAGGCGATTTTCCTCCTCTGGCCGCCGGCGTGTTCTCCTCCTCCGACCTCCGATCAACCCGTTTCCTTCACGGTTTCTTCTCCTCTCGCTACCCTCGGTATGTACCTACAATCTCTGAGCGTTTATTTCGAGTTTTCGGTTCGATTTAGGGTTAGGGTTTCAATTAGGGTTTCGACGAAAAATGCGATTTAGGGCCCGTAATTAATAGGTTAGCCGTGATTAAGTATAGATTGAACGTATTGGACGTTATTGGACGAAAAGAAATCAATTTGCGAAAAAGTTATAAATTGATAAAATGTCGGTTTTTAGGAAAAACTCGTAACTAGAGATTTTGGATTATAAAGCTTTAATTAACGTTCGAAATGCTCTAAATAGCTAAGTGGAGAATTTAGGAGAATTCGTTAGTTAAGGATTTTGTAATTTAGACATTTATGGCTTAAATTGATTATAACGGCGAATATCATGTTTTATTCAGACACGCAACTCTCGTGGTCAAAGCTTGTAATTCGGCGCGCTCAAGGTAAGTTCTCGTGATCTTTCTGGCCGATTGGCCTACACCGTACGTCGTGGTCTTCTCGAGGAACTTGGTGATGTTTTGTTTAATCGCTTTGGTTGGGTAGTTAAGTTATATGTGTATAGGTTGATTGTTGAGTTTTGATGGTATATTCTGTCTATATGTGTATAGGTTGATTGTGGAGTTTTGGAAGGTATGCTTTGTCTATATGATTACTGTCTGATATGAATTGTTCATGCATCATTCTGTACGTGTTTTTAAGCAAAGTAATGGACCTAATTAATCTACGTAATCTGTTATCTGGTCACGGCGAGGTGGGTTTAGACCTCGGTGACAATCTGTCTGCGACCTAATCAAAAAGTAAAATGAACCAACGAAAAGAATCTACGTAATCTGTTATCTGGTCACGGAGAGGCTTGGTAGACCTCAGTGATAATCTGTCTGTGACGTAAAGAATCTGAATCTGTAATCTGAATCTGTAATCTGAATCTGTAATCTGAATCTGTAATCTGAATCTGTAATCTGAATCTGTAATCTGAATCTGTAATCTGAATCTGTAATCTGAATCTGTAATCTGAATCTGTAATCTGAATCTGTAATCTGAATCTGTAATCTGAATCTGTAATCTGAATCTGTAATCTGAATCTGTAATCTGAATCTGTAATCTGAATCTGTAATCTGAATCTGTAATCTGAATCTGTAATCTGAATCTGTAATCTGAATCTGTAATCTGAATCTGTAATCTGAATCTGTAATCTGAATCTGTAATCTGAATCTGTAATCTGAATCTGTAATCTGAATCTGTAATCTGAATCTGTAATCTGAATCTGTAATCTGAATCTGTAATCTGAATCTGTAATCTGAATCTGTAATCTGAATCTGTAATCTGAATCTGTAATCTGAATCTGTAATCTGAATCTGTAATCTGAATCTGTAATCTGAATCTGTAATCTGAATCTGTTCTGAATCTGTAATCTGAATCTGTATCTGTATCTGCATGTTTTCTGTATTGCATACGCATAACACGCATTGCACTTACGTAGAGCTTGCTGAGATTTTTATCTCATAGGTGTCTGTATGGTGTAGGTGAGGACGAGATCCCTCCACCTGAGGAGTGACGCAGTTGACGGAGGACGGCTCGCGTGGGTGTGCTGGCGCAGTCGAGGCTCACCTGACCCGTGGGGACGTATGTATAGGTTTTGAGGGTCTTTTTGGGATATTTTGGGTTGTGACTTGTATAGATATCTTAGGATGTTTAGTTTGTTTTGAAATTCTGGAACTGTTTGGTGTATAGTGTCTTAAAGGATTTAATAAACTGTATTTGAACTGTTTTAGGTTTGGTACGGATATGCTCGAGTTTTTGAGCTATCCACGCCGTTCGTTTTTAGAAAGTTTTATCGCAATTAGAGTATCGTGTTATTGTAAGTCTGAATTGCGTAATTAGTGGTCGATGAATAGATATAGAAGTTGATTTCCAGAATGTTATTTGATGAAGTGTTGCCCTCTGGAATCGGATTCCAGAGAGCATATGGGATGGAAATGAAAAGCGCTGTTTTGCTCTCTGGAAGTTCAGATTCCAGAGAGCACTTAGTGGGAAAAACAGAACAGAGGGGAAAAGCAGGAAGGATCGCTGCATAGTGTGCAGCGATCGATCTCTGCTGAAGAGCAGAGATCGATCGCCGCCCAGGTTGCTGCATGCTGCAATGCAGCGATCGGTCTCTGCAAATTGCAGAGATCGATCGCTGCAATGCAAACAGCATACAGCGATCGGTCTCTGCAAATTGCAGAGATCGATCGCTGCAAAAATTATAGCATGCAGCGATCGATCTCTGCAATTTGCAGAGATCGGTCGCTGCCTCTTCTTTTGTGCAGCAGGGACGGTTTTGCCCTCCCACTTTTATTAAAGTTTATTTAATTTATTTAATAGTTTTTAATTGTTTTATTTAAATAGTTTTAAGTTGTTTTTAAGTTAGGTCTCAATTCCGATTTCGATTCTGGTTTCGATTTCGGTTTAGGTTCCGCCTAGAGTTTAATTAAAGGTATTAGGATAAAAAGAAAAAGAAAAATGAAAAATTTACACGGTAATTACGGGTACAGCATTAGGGTCGTTACACTTTAAACCCTCAAAATAGTTATTTACAGCAAAAAGAACAAACTTGTTAGAAACATGATCGGCCGAGGCCAAGTTCTTGTCTCGGGATCGTGTCATGGGTGGAGGAGTATTTGATCAAGTTTGAGATCCTCAAAATTATAAGTGGTCTAGAGGAGCCCAAGGAGTAAGTTATAGCTCGGTTCATTAAAGGGTTGAATAAGGAGATTAGAGATGTTGTTGAGCTCTAAAGTTTTGATACAATGGATGTAGTATTACAACTTGCCAAAAAAGTAGAAAGACAAGTAAATAGAAAGGGTAAAGGAGTTAGTAATCTCCACCCAAAACCAAGAACTCTTCCAAGCTACCCCTTAAGGTGGTAGAGGAGAAACCAAGCACAAGGAGTTGGTCTACAAAAGGGGTAGAAGATAAAACGATAACGGAAGATACAAATCGGCCAAGATCAAGGAAGATCAAGTGTTTTAAGTGTCTTGGATTAGGGCACATTGCTTCTCAATGTCCCAATAGAAGAGTGATGGTCCTTAGAGAGAGCACCGGGGAAATAGTAAGTGAAGATGAATAAGAGGAAGGTTCTAGTGAGGACCTTGGAAGTGAAGAGAGATTTTTCATGCACAAGAAAGACCGTTCTTGATGGTTATCCACAGAGCCCTTATATCCAAAGCCAATGAAGAAGATTGTCAAAGAGGGAATATCTTCCATAGTCGATGCTTGATCAAAGAGAAGGTTTGCTCCCTCTTCATCGATGGAGGAAGTTGCACCAATGTAGCTTCTCTGGAATTAGTGGACAAGATTTGCTTGGAGACCACTACATATCGGAACCCTAAAAGTTAAGGTGGTTGAATGATCGGGATGACGTCAAAGTTTCCAAACAAGTGTGCATAGAATTTTCCATTGGAGGTTATAAAGATAAGGTACTTTGTGATGTGGTACTGATGAGTGCTAGCCACCTATTGTTAGGGAGACCTTGGCAATATGATCAGAGGGTGACCCATGATGGATACTCCAATTATTATTCATTCAAGTTTGGGGAAAAATTAATTCGTCGCCACTCAAACTGGAGGAAGTGGCTAAGGATTAGGATTTGAGTAAAAAAGGAAGGTCGAAATCCACTCTTTTTATGTCAAAGAACGAGTTGAGGAAATCCCTTCTAAATGGAGGACCTATTATTTTGTTGATGTTTCAAGAAATGGTTAAAGAATTGGGAGAAATTCAGAGGAAGGTTCGAGCACTCTTGAATGAATACCAGTGTTCCCAGAGGAGTTACCTCTAGGATTACCACTCCTTAGAGGTATTGAGCACCAAATTGACTTACAACCAAGAATGGTGCTACCAAATCGACCCGTGTATAGAATGAATCCAGAGGAGGCTAAAGAACTACACAAACAAGTGCAAGAGCTGCTTGAGAAGACATACATCTAGGAATTCATGAGCCCATGTGCGGTTCTTACATTATTGGTTCCAAAAAAGGATGAAACTATGAAGATATCTATGGATAGCCGAGCCATAAATCAGATCCCTATTAAGTATAGGTTTCCTATTCCTAGACTTGAGAACATGTTGGACGAGCATAGTGTTGCTTCCATCTTCTCCAAAGTAGACTTGAAGAGTGGCTACCATCAAATTAGAATGAAGGAGAGAGATGAATGGAAGATGGCCTTCAAAACCAAGTATGGACTATATGAATAGTTAGTGATATCTTTCAGCCTTTCTAATGCCCCTAACACTTTCATGAGACTTATGCATTTTGTGCTTAAAGATTTCTTAGGGAAATTCCTAGTAGTTTATTTTGATGACATCTTGATATATAGAATGGATCTTGATTCATATTTGGGGCATCTTAGACTATAGTTTGATACTCTTCAGGATGCTAAATTGTTTGGAAACCTCAAGAAGTGTTCTTTTGTGCAAGGGAGGATTCATTTCCTTGGTTTCATTATTACCAAGGAGGGTATGGAAGTGGATGAAGCAAAAGTTGAAGCGATAAAGTATTGGCCAACCCCAAAGGGAATTTCAGAGGTTGGGAGCTTTCATGGGCTAGCTTCATTTTATAGGAGGTTCATCAAGGATTTTAGCTCCATTGTGTCTCCTTTGACCGATTGCACTAAGAAATGAAAAGAATTTCGTTGGACTCAAGCTTGTCAACAAAGCTTTGAGTTAATCAAGGAGAAACTATGTCGTGCACCTATCCTTATGCTTCCTGATTTCAAGAAGATTTTTCAGGTAGAGTGTGATGCTTCTACTGTAGGGATTTGAGCTTTACTTATGTGATGTGCCACAACCAACAAAAGGGTGGCTGCAAGTTGCAAGAACAACTAAGCACGAAATCTGCTACCCGGCTAACTCTGTGTTGGCTGAGTAGACTCAAATTTCCAGACAATATAACTTTATCAAATTAAATCCAAATGATTCAAAATTTTAAAACATACTTACTTGGTGAGTGAATGCTATGCCCTTAAAATATCAGAGCGAAATTTGCTATGGATCGTGAGATAGAAGTGAAGGTTGGCCTACTGGTTAGAAAAGTGATAAGAGTACTTTTCAAGATTTGACTCTCTTCAAAGAAGAGGTACTCCAATTTGCTCTTGAGAGGGATGGTTTACAGCCTTACTGGGGAGCTTCCTTGGACAATGAAGGAGAGGATGAAGGCTACAATAGGATAGTTATCACCATGACTCTCACAAAGTGACAACAACACTCAACTCTCAGGTTTTCACTTGCCGAAGAGAAAAGTAAAGAAACCAAGATGCAAAAGCAAAATAATAATTTATCATCCAAAAGTGGCTGCTACTAGTAGCTAAGAGAGGTTTAAATACCTCCCCTTCAAATGCAACTAGGGTTTATGAGGATCAAAAGGATGAAGAAAGCTCTAGAAGGAGCTAGCCATTCAGCCAACTCAACAACCACATCATCGCCCGTATGCTTCTTCTCTCTCCCACAATCCTAATACGTTCTTCTCTTCAAAAAATCAGCTCACTCTCTTCTCCCAAGTGCTCAGCCATGCATGCAAATTAACATAAAAACAACTAGAGTAAATGTTTGAAAAAAAAAAACTAAAAAGAAAACGGGTCGGTTACATCAATTGTAACAAGGGAGACAAATCCCTCCTTCAACAAGTGGTGTGGCCGACGGTTCTCCCAAGTTAGCACATGGAAGGGCTTTTCCAAGTCTGGTTGCTTGGTTCCCACTTCAAGTTGTTCTTTACTTACAAAACACACAAGTTTGTTAGAGGGTGGCTCGGCTGGGGCCAAGGTTTTGGCTTGTGATCGTGTCAAAGGTCCTCTTGGCCTATCATTACGCAAGAGGGCAAACCACTTGCCCATTTTAGTGAGAAGCACAAAGTGGCCACTTTGAACTACTCAACGTATGACAAGGAGTTTTTAGCCATTATTCGAGCACTTGAAGTTTGAAAACATTATCTACTTCCAAAGGACTTTATTATTCACACCCACCACCAAGCTCTTAAGCACGTCAAGAGAAAGGACAAACTTAATAGAAGACATGCCAAGTGGGTGGAATTGCTCGAGCAAACTTTGGAAGCTCCTCAACAAGGTTGGTGGGGAGGGGACGGGGGCTAGCAAGCCATTTTGGTGAGAAGAAATCTTTGGAAGTTATTAAAGAACATTTCTATTGGCTGCACCTACTTGGAAATATACATAAGGTGTTGGAGAAATGCATAATGTGTAAGAAGGCAAAGAGCCAAGTTCTTCATCAAGAACTCTACTTACATCCACCGGTTCCAAGTCATCCTTGGGTGGAGGTGAGTATGGATTTCGTTTTGGGGCTCTCTCACACATTTAGATCAAAGGCATCGATTATGGTGTTGGTGGACCGGTTCTATAAGATGGCTCATTTTATAGCTTGCTCGAAGACGAATGACTCTAGCCATATAGCTGATCTATTTTTCAAGGAAGTGGTGCGTATGCATGGTATACCAAAGTCCATCGTGTCGGATAGAGACACCAAATTCTTAAGTTCTTTTGGAAGACATTGTGGGGGAAATTGGGCACCAAATTACTCTTTTGTACTTTGTTTCACTCTCAAAATGACGGGCAAACCAAATTAGTGAATCGAACAATGGGTGCCATGTTAAGGAGCATACTCGTTTACATTGAATTTGCCTACAACTAGAGTGTGCACAATTCAACTCAAATGACCCCTTTTGAGGTGGTATACAGTTTCAATCCCCTCACTCCATTAGACCTTATACCCTTGCTCACAAAAGACATGATCAACCCTAGTGGAGCTAGCAAAGTCAAACAAGTGAAAACCTTGTATGAGAAGGTTAGTCAGAATATTCAAAGGAAGAATGAGGTCTATGCCAAACACGCCAACTATGGTAGCAAAGAAATCTTCTAGGAGGGCGATCTAGTTTGGCTCCATTTGAGAAAGGAGAGGTTTCCTAAGCAAAGGAAATCCAAGTTTCTTCCTAGAGCTGATGGACCATTTAAAATATTGGAGAAAATAAAAAACAATGCCTACAAGCTCGAATTGCTAGGAGAATACAGGGTGTCTGACGTTCAATGTGCAAGACCTATTGTAACGCCCCGAATTATATAAACCCAGTTCGTTACTCATAATACTGAACCACACTATGACATTCTGAGAAAATTTCAAAATTTCACTCAACGGTCAAAGTTTGACCCTTAAAACGTTAAAACTTGCAGCGGAAATTCATTTGTATAAAACGACATTAAAATATTAAAGACAATTGGTTGAAAGAAAGCAAAACAAAACAGAACACGTCCACCGCTGAACAGTTCCAACGATAGAAATAGAAACAAAAGGCATCCACAGCTAAACAGTGTCAGCAACAGAAGCAGAAACAAAATAATCTCAGCGGTGGACGTAGAGACTGAATACGTCTTCTACTAACGAACACCCACCGCTCACGTCAGTCGAATGACACGTCGACTACACACATCCACCGGTCACAAAACAACAAAATCTATTACTCACATCTACACTCACATTCACCGGTCACAAAACGACAAACTCTATTACTCACATCTACGTTTACATCCACCGGTCACAAAACGACAAACTCTATTACTCACATCTACGCTCACATTCACCGATCATAAAACGACAAACCAATTACTCACATCCACAATGACAAAACCAATTACTCACGTCTACCGTTCGACAACATCCACCGATAGACTACATACACCGATAGACTACATCTACCAATAGATTACATCCACTGGTAGACTACATCCACCGATAGACTACATCCATCGGTAAACAGTAACACTCTAAACAAATAGACAACTCTACCTACTAAAAGAACTTGTAAATTTTAACAGCAGCTATTCAAAACAACATAAATCCACAATTTTATAAATCCAGAATAACAATCTACAACAAAAACCAAATCATGTTTTTCATAATTAGAAAAGCTCCAAAATTAATAAAAACATTAAACTCCTGCTGTCATTAACATTCTTAGCATACTAAAACTGAACCATTGTTAACTATACTTTCACACCTATTGACATTAGCTGTGCTCCATCAACTTCACCTATTCTTCAATACATTTAGAGAATTCACCTGTTGCAACCTCAGCACCTACATCACAAAACTCATCTATTAGCCTAATGCTAAGTAAGTAAAGCAACAATGAAGTGATATGCTGAAACATAAATCCTAGACATGTAGTTTCTACTTTCACATCTCAGTTGCATTCACGTTCTTTCTCAGATCTGATCCCTCGGTTCCATTAAATTACAAAAATACCACATTAATAATAAAATATTAATATACTATATTAAATCCAAAATCCGTACAACCCGGGTATTACATATAGGCTTGCTAGATAGGGAATAACCTATAAATATCTCATTGTGATGACCTGAATGTGTTAGTTTGAGCCGATTGCGGGGCAAACTCGGGGGACCTAAGCTGAATTAGGCCAAATCCCA
>CM039505.1:22196486-22258297 GCA_022432975.1 Begonia masoniana | reverse complement strand
ACTTAGTGATGCACTGTTGAAGCATAGAAACTCTACTCAATAGATTTGTTACAAAAAGTTGATCTATCAAGCAATGAGGTTGAGTGTTACTTAATTGTGGTTAGAACCAAATTTATCCGTTCAGATTAAGGTTGTAAATGAAGTGATGAGAAGACAAGGTTATTGAGGAACCCCAACAACCTTCTTGGACGTGTATTTAGACTGGTAATGCCGCTTTATGAAGATAAGAACACTTAATTCAATCGATTTGTTACAAAAGAGTTGATCGTACACGGCAAATGAGGTGAGTGTTTACATTCTTTGGTTTAGAACTTAAAGTTATCCATTTCACATCAAGTTCAACTGAAAGTGATGAGAACGACGGTATTGAGGAACCAAAACCTTCTGGACGCGTAACTAAGACCTAGTAATGCGCATTGATGAAGCATTAGAAACTTAAGTTCAATCGATTTGTTCCAAAAGAGTTAAAACGTACAAGCAAATGAGGTTGGTGTACATGTCTTGGGTTAGAACCTAGTTATCCTTTCATATAAAGTTTTAAACCTTGAAGTGATGAAGAACGACGTGTATTGAGGACCCAAAAACCTCAGGACGCGTAACTTAGACTTAGTAATGCGCTGATGAGCATTAGAAAACTTTCAGTTCATCGATTTGTTCAAAAGAGTTAAGCGTATCAAGCAAATGGCTGATGTTACAGACTTTTTTTCAAAAATCACAATACTCTTTAAGATTGACTCGCAAGAAGAAAGATTTATATGGTCAGCTGCTTGTGACAGCAGTTTTATGGAGTTAAAGCAGAGATTGGACACACCGCCCCAGTATTGCGTTACCTTTGAAGGTGACAAGTTCAGTATTTAGTGTGATGCGTCAGGAGTTGGACTAGGTGTGTGTTGATGCAGGAGGGGAGAGTTATTGCTTATGCTTCTCGGCAGCTGAAGCCGTACGAGCAGAATTACCCTACGCACGACCTTGAGTTAGCAGCTGTGGTCTTCGCACTGAAGATATGGAGACATTATTTATATGGGCAGCAGTGCGAGATATTTTCTGACCACAAGAGCTTGAAGTATTTATTTACGCAGAAGGAGCTGAATATGCATCAGAGAAGGTGGCTTGAGTTCGTCAAAGATTACGATTTCAATATCAAGTACCACCCAAGAAAGGCGAACAAGGTAGCTGATGCTTTGAGTAGAGTGCCTTCTGCGAGTCAGCCTTTATTAGCAGCGATGTCAGTTACGCTGCGGTCTGAGATTAAGAGGTTCGACGTTGAGATAGTTGCAGAGTTGTCCAGTATGCTCACCAACATTTCTCTCAGGCCGACTATTCTGGATCGGATACGTGAGGCTCAGCAGAATGATACGGAGTGTGAGGAGCTTCGATCCAGCATGACATTGGGAGACTCGTCAGATTTTCATTTATCAGATGATGGTATTCTGAAGTTCAGGCATAGGTGGTACGTGCCTAACGACGAGGATCTGAAGAAGGATATATTGGCCGAGGCACATTCTTCGGCGTATTCTGTGCACCCGGGAAGTACCAAGATGTACCGGGATTTGAAACAACATTTCTGGTGGCCTAACATGAAATAGGAAGTTGCAAAATATGTAGAAAATTGCCTGGTTTGTCAATAGGTAAAGGCAGAACATCAGAGGCCGGCCGGAACACTACAGCCACTGCCTATTCCGGAGTGGAAATGGGAGCAGATCTCCATGGATTTTGTTGTGGGGCTCCCGAGGACGACGAAGGGCCATGATGGTGTTTGGGTGATCGTGGACCGATTGACAAAGTCAGCCCACTTCTTATCTGTGAAGATGGCATCTTCTATGGACCAGCTTGTCGAGCTTTATGTGCAGGAGATTGTTAGACTGCATGGTGTGCCGGTTTCTATTGTCTCGGATCGTGACCCGAGATTTACTTCAAAGTTCTGGAAGAGCCTGCATAAAGCTATGGGGACTCAGCTTAATTTCAGCACGGCATTTCATCCTCAGACTGATGGTCAGACAGAGAGGACGAATCAGATTCTTGAGGATATGCTCAGAGCTTGTGTGCTGAAGTTTCAGGGCTCGTGGAGCCGATATTTACCTCTGATTGAGTTCTCGGACAACAACAGCTTCCAGGCTACCATTGGCATGGCACCGTATGAGGCTTTGTATGGTTGAAAGTGTAGGTCTCCGTTATATTGGGACGAGGTCGGCGAGGCCAGCGTCGTTGGTCCAGAGATTCTACAACAAACGGCAGAGAAGATTGCAATTATTCGACAGCGTATCGAGGTAGCTCAGAGCAGACAGAAGAGCTATGCTGACACACGACGGAGAGAGCTAGAGTTCGAAGAAGGTGATGAGGTTTACCTTAAAGTTTCTCCGTTTAAAGGCGTTGCGAGATTTGGAAGGAGGGGCAAGTTAAACCCTTGTTATGTGGGGCCCTTTCCTATTCTGAAGAGGATCGGAAGGATGGCGTACAGATTAGAGCTTTCGGTTTCTATGGAGGGTATCCACGACGTATTTCATGTGTCTATGCTTCGGAAGTGTTTGCATGATCCATCGCATGCCGTGGAGGCAACAGAGATCGAGGTACAGCCTGCCTTGACTTATGAGGAGAGGCCAGTACGTATTTTGGGGTCTTCCATCAAGGTATTACGCAACAAAGAGATTCCGCTGGTCAAAGTTTTGTGGCGGAACCACGAGGTGGAAGAAGCTACGTGGGATCGACAACATGATATGATGACTAAGTATCCTGAGCTATTTGTATAGTTAAATTTTTGTGGACAAAAGTCTAAATAAGGTGGGTGGAATGTAATACCCGGCTTGTACGGAATATTAATATTATATTATGAGATGACATTTTTGTAAATGTGTCAAATCAAACCTGTTTTTTGAAAAGGAAGCGTCATTAGAATCCTAATGATTAATAGGAATTTTCAGGAATTTACGGGATTTTTCGGAGTAGTAATGCTTGATTCTGAGTAATTACGTTTCTCGAAATGTAAAGGACGTTTTAGTAAAAATAGTAAACGAGGTCCGATTTACGAACGGACAGTTTTAATAAATCTCAAATATTAAGTTGGACTTATTGGCGAAATAAGGAGATTTGGTGAAAACGAATAGTTAGCCAATTAACGAAACGAAGGACGAAACAAATAGAATTAAGTGTGAAGGGAAAAATGGTAATTTGCAAAGTAAATTTTTAATTAAAACCATTCTTCTCCTTCTTCCTTAGCCATTTCACGCCAGAAGCCCTCCTCGCGCGATTTCCTCTCTGCCCGTCGCCATTCCTCAACGTTCCGACCTTCGTTCGTCCTCCAATCGTTCCGTTTTCTTCGTGTTTTCTCCTCCAATCGACGCTCTAGGTATGAATCTATAGTTATAGTGCGTTAGTTTTCAGTTTTTTGCAAGGTTATACGGTTAGGGTTTTGCGAAAAACGTAAATTTAGGGTTCGAAATTAATAAGTTTATTGTGATTAAGGATATAAAGGACGTATTGAACGTTATTGGACGAAGTTAGAGTGATTTGTGAGAAATGTTAAAATTGGAGAATTTTCGGGTTTTTAGGAAAACTCGTTAATTGTATTTTTAAACTATCGAGCGTTAATCGTTGTTTAAATACTTCGATTTGTTAGGTTAAGATTTTAAGAAAAATTCCTTAGTTAAGGTTTTGGTTAAATTTGGACGTTTAGAAGTTTAAACTCGTTTTAACGATAAACGTTGTGAATTGCTTAGGTGAACAATGCTCGTGGACGGAGCTTGAGCTGCTTTGGACACGATGTAAGTTCTCGTGACTTGCTTGACTGATTGGTCTACATCGTACGTCGACGTCGTCTCGAGGAGTTTTGGAGATGCATATGTTTATTTGCTTTAGTTGGGTAGAATAGTTTAGTTGTTTTATAGGTTATAGGTTATGTATTTATAGTCTTGATGGTATATATGTGATTGTTTACCTTATGTCATATTGAACTGCTCACGGATCACGGTTTTTCAGTTATGCATAGAAAATGAATTTCCACACCACGTTTTACAGAAAATGGCAATGTGGCCTGGAGAGGGGCTATTGATCGATTGTGTAGGCTCGAAAGGTCTATCACAATACCACATCTATATTGTACTCATACAGTTTACAGTTTACAGTTTACAGTTTACAGTTTACAGTTTACAGTTTACAGTTTACAGGTCACGCGAGGTGGGGTTCAGGCACGGCTGTACGTATTGTAAGCGTGCACCCCCCTCCTCTAGCTGGAAAGAGTAGTCCGCCCGCTGGATGAGCTCTCTCCGGTTAGGGGGATAGGATCTCGGTGACACCTACAGTGCATATAAAGTAAAGAAAATGACGCATGGTTTACGAACTCAGACGCATAGCATGCATTTACATTTACAAGTCTTACTGAGATTTTTTATCTCATAGTGTGTCTGTATGGTGTAGGTGACTTCGACATTGGTGAGGATGAGATCCCTCCACCTGAGGAGTGACACAGTTGATGGAGGATGGCTCGCGGTGGTGTGGTGGCGCAGTCGAGGCGCATTTTGACCCGTGGGACTCATGGTTAGGTGTTTTGATGTTTTTGGGAATTGTCGGGCTGAAATGAATAATTGTACAGATAGAAACATTTTAGGGTGTTTGGTTCTATATAGTCGATAGGTTTAAGTTTTGATGTTTTGAAATGTTTTGGAAACTGCTTTGATAACCGTTTGGGTGATTTCAAAAACAGATGGATTTGTTTAGGTTTTAAACATATCCACGCAGTTTGTTTACAGAAAACTGTACTTCGTTTAAAACACGTTTGAGTCAGTTTTGTATGAGGTTACGAGAGCGTATGAATGTTGGGTGTCGATTGGGTTTAAGTCTTTATGATGACGGTTGTGTTGATAGCAATGAAGTGTGAAGAAATTAAAGGATTGTGGAGTGTGTGTTGAAGAGGAAGAGGATAGGAAACAGGGAGGGGACACTCCCTGGAATAGAATTTCCAGGGAGGGTGGCGATTGATCTCCTAAAGAGGGGATCAATCGCCCCTCATAGTCGCCGCTCTCTGGAAAAATCCAGAGAGCGTGGCGACTGATCGCCATAAACTGTGGCGATTTGCAACAGTCGACCATTCGCCTGTTGCAATCGCCGAAGGGCGATCAGTCGCCCCCTTTATGGGCGTTTAATCGCCACTGCTTAAAGGAATGAAAATCCCTTTTTGCCATCTACCTATTTTTATTTTAGTTTTTAATTGTTTTAAATTTGTTTTAAGTTTTGTTTTAAATAGTTTATAAACATAGACTCCGTCGGCTTCATTTTCGATTTCGATGCCGACATTAAAAGTTTTATTTCCGCTAAAACGCTAAGTTTAAAGTTTTAAGTATAAAAAAAAAAATATGTACGGCAAATTGTGTATAGTATTAGAGTCGTGACATATTCCCTTTCGGGTCGTTTTCATGGTCCTTCTTTGAATTGTGGCATACGCCAACCCACCCCCAACCCTCACTTAATCATGTTGTATGGGAACGTTTTCATATTCATTCTCATATCTTGTTCATGGGGAAAACATGCTCATAAATCATTTTCATATGCTTGAGAAGTAAATCATGATGCATGACATGAATGTTCTTAAATCATCAGACTATGAAATTTATCATACTAGACAGTTGACTTCATAGACTTTAACAGAACATCACATAACATAGTTCTCAAACATCCGTGAATCATCCAAGTACAAACCATCTTACTAACTTAAAACAAACATCAACATAAGTACAGACAATAGCTTAAATAACTTCTAATCATCGTATCAGTTTCTACCTAGCATCCTTATGATGTAGGGCCCTAATGGCCGGGAATCCTACACATTCACTTACCTGGTTTATTTAGCAACTTGAGCTCCTTTTCTTCAGACTTCTTCACCTAAAACATTCACATTGTAGTAGTTAAAATAAAATTCCTAATAGTCATAATCTCAAATCATCCTAGAATCTAATAACTAAAGTCATTCCCGCATCCCTTAGTCTAGTTCTCTGTGTGCAGTCTGAAATCCAAAACCAAAACAGCTAGGTTCAACTAACGATTAATCAGGGTCGGTTATATTAAAT
The DNA here is from genome assembly GCA_022432975.1 of Begonia masoniana. NCBI lineage: Eukaryota > Viridiplantae > Streptophyta > Magnoliopsida > Cucurbitales > Begoniaceae > Begonia > Begonia masoniana. Next base: position 22,252,241 of record CM039505.1, on the reverse strand, counting down.
GTCCAGAATCGATTCGGAAATGCCATTACCAAACACCGATAAAAATGTTCCTATTATCCGGCCATTGAAGAATCTTGAAACATTGGGTTCTAGTTGAAAACAGAGTTCCAACAACTACACGACAACTACATTGACTAAAGCTTATCTTGAATGTAGGTTATCAGAGTGGAGGCTGGAGAAATTGATCGCCAAAGAGGGAATTGCCGGCAGAGAAAAGCTCTGGAAGCACGGAAATTGCTGAGAGAGAATGTCGGCTACAGTGGGGTTTAAGTGAGATTTAAGGTTTCTATTTACTATTTATATTAATAAGATCCTTCCTAATTACCATTTTGCCACCCCAAAATTAGAAATCAAATAAACTTTGGCATTAAAATTAAATTCAAGTATTAATAATAAAGGTGACAGTTAATTCCGTTAAGAAAATCACCTGGCAAAGATTATCGGGTGTTACATCCACCCCTCCTTAAAAAAAATTTTCGTCCCCGAAAATTGATCAAGTAAAGAGTTCTGGATACTTGTCCAACATGTCCTGCTGTCACTCCCAAGTGACTTCTTCAATACCATGATTCATCCATAAGACTTTCACCAGTGGAATTTCTTTATTTCGAAGAGTCTTTACCGCAGATTCCATGATCCTTACTGGTTTCTCTTTATACTCTAGGGTCGGCTCGATATCGATTCCAGTTGGTTCAACAACATGTGCTGGATCACGTATGCATTTCTTTAACATTGACACATGGAAGATATTATGTACCTTTTCCAGTGATGGAGGCAATTGCAGTTTGTAAGCTGTACTGCCAATCCTAGCTAAGACGGGGAATGGTCCAATAAATCGCGGATTAAGCTTTCCCTTCCTACCAAATCTTAAAATTCCCTTAAAGGGTGAAATCTTTAAGAAAACTTCGTCTCCAACAGCAAACTCAAGGTCTCTCCTTCTTTGGTTTGCATAACTCTTCTATCGGCTTTGTACAGTCATCATTCTCCTCCTAATAATGGCAATCTTATTTGACATCTGCTGCAAAATCTCTGGTCCAAGGAGTTTTACTTCACCAACTTCATCCCAGTATAAGGGTGATTTACATTTCCTACCATACAATGCCTCGTAGGGTGCCATACCAATAGTGGACTGGTAACTATTGTTGTAGGAGAATTCAATTAAGGGCAAATGTCGACTCCAAAATGTCTGGAAGTCTAGCACACATGCTCTCAACATATCCTCGAGTACCTGAATTGTCCGCTCAGATTGTCCATCGGTTTGTGGGTGAAAAGCAGTGCTGAAAGATAACTTCGATCCTAATGTGCTCTGAAGACTCTGCCAAAATCTTGAGGTGAACCTGGAATCACGGTCAGAGACTATAGATATCGGAATCCCATGCAATCTAATGATTTCCTGAACATATAGATTAGCAAGCTGGTCCATCGTGTATGTTGTCTTTACAGGTAGGAAGTGAGCTGACTTCGTCAATCTGTCAATCACAACCCAGATGCTGTCATGATCTTTAGTTGTCTTAGGTAATCCAACAACAAAATCCATGGCAATGTTTTCCCATTTCCATTCGGGGATCGATAAGGGTTGAAGGGTACCTCCTGGGCGTTGGTGCTCTGCTTTAACTTGTTGGCATACAAGACATGACTCCACATACTTGGCAACATCCCTCTTCATATTTGGCCACCAATAATGTAACCTTAAATCCCGATACATCTTGGTGTTACCAGGGTGTACAGAGAAAGAAGATGAGTGAGCCTCAGCCAAGATCAACTCATGCAACTCCTTATCACTAGGAATGTACCATCGATTCCTAAATTTCAAAATACCATCATTGGAGAGACTGAATTCAGAGGAGGCATCCTTTAACTTACTCGTCATACTATTATTCTTCTTTGAATCCTTCTGTTGTGCCTCTTTGATCTTATCCAAAATAGTTGGTCGAATGGTTAAATCAGCAAGTAAAGTTGACAACTCAGGAACTATTTCCAACTCGAACTTCTAAACTTCCTTCCATAATGGTACAGACATGGTTGATACAGTGGGCTGCATTATCTTAGACATCCTGCGTAAAGCATCGACTACAGCATTAGCCTTGCCCGGGTGGTATTTAATCTCAAGGTCATAATCCTTAACAAATTCCAACCAATGTCTTTGTCTCATGTTTAATTCCTTTTGGGTGAAAAGGTACTTCAAGCTCTTATGGTCAGAAAACACCTCGCACTGTCGACTATATAAATAGTGTCTCCAAATCTTTAGTGCAAAAACAACTGCGGCTAACTCTAAATCATGAGTGGGGTAATTCTGTTCATAACTCTTCAGCTGCCTAGAGGCATACGCCACGACCTTTCCTTCTTGCATCAAAACACATCCCAGTCCAACTTTGGATGCATCACAGTAAACACTAAACTTTCCTTCTTCGGTTGGTAGAGTCAGTAGCGGGGCTGTCGTCAACTTCCGCTTAAGTGTTTGGAAGCCTTCTTCACAAGCTTCAGTCCAAGAGTACTTGGTTTCCTTCTTTGTTAAATTAGTTAAAGGCTTAGCTATCATAGAGAATCTCTTAATGAACTTTCTATAATAACCTGCCAAACCAAGGAAACTACGGACTTCACTAACATTCTTTGGCTGTGGCTAGTCCTTAACAGCCTGAATCTTGGTTGGATCTACTGATATGTCCTCAGCAGAAATGACATGACCTAAAAAGTTGACCTTATCCAGCCAGAACTCACACTTAGACAACTTGGCATAAAGTTGTTGCTGTTTTAATGTCGTCAAAACTATTCTTAGATGCTCTGCATGATCAGCTTCAATCTGTGAGTATATAAGGATGTCATCTATAAACACAATTACAAACTTGTCCAAGTACTCACGAAACACTCGATTCATCAAGTCCATAAAAGCTGCGGGTGCATTTGTCAAGCCAAACGACATTACAAGAAATTCATAATGTCCATATCGGGTTCTGAATGCTGTCTTTGGTATGTCCCACTCCTTAACTTTCAGTTGGTAATAACCCGAACGTAAGTCAATCTTTGAAAATACCTTAGCTCCTTGTATCTAGTCAAACAAATCATCAATTCGGGGTAAAGGATATTTATTCTTAATTGTCAACTTGTTTAGCTTTCTGTAGTCAATGCACATTCTAAGTGAACCATCTTTCTTCTTAACGAATAAAACAGGTGCATCCCAGGGAGAACTACTAGAGCGTATAAATCCCTTGTCTACTAGTTCCTGTAGTTGGACTTTTAATTCCTTTAATTCAACAGGTGCCATACGGTAAGGGTTCTTAGATACAGGTAATGCCTCGGGATATGTATCAATCACAAACTCTATTTCTCTATCAGGTGGTAATCCTGGCAAATCATCCAAGAATGCTTCAGGGAACTCTCGGACTATAGAAATATCTTGTAATTCTATCTTATTCTTCACCTGAATATCCATTATACTAGCTAGGTAACTTTCACAGCCATCTTTCAATATCCGTTGAATCTCTAGTGAGGGTATAATCGGTATTTTACTTATTTTTGGGATAGCTTGGAAGGTATACCGTTCTCCATTTGGGGGCCGAAACTCAACTAATCCAGACCTACAACTTATCGTGGCATAGTGTCTGGATAACCAATTCATTCCTAATATAACTTCATATCCCTTCATGTCAATTACAACCAGTTCTACATATAACTTCTTATCTCCTAAGGACACAATGTCACCCTTCACTATCTGTTCAGAATGTAAGGATTTCCCTGACGATAACATGACACTATATGGCCTATCAGCTGGTAAGTATCCTAACTTATGCTTACAGACAAACAAGGTTGCTATAAATGAGTGGGTGGCCCCCGTGTCTATAAGTGTGTAAGCAGAAATACCACAGATCATAATTGTACCTGTTATGACCGTATGCTGCACAGCATCTTTGTCCTCCATCATAGCGAAGACTCTGGGTGCTATTCTTGCTCGATTGGTTGTCTGGTGGCATGGGGCAGTCTCTGACTACATGTCCGATCTTGTCACATATGTAGCAACGGCCAGAGTGTAGCTTGCACTCGCCATGGTGGTTCTTCTGGCAGTTGGAGCATAGAGGGGCTAATGGTCGTTTTCCTTTTCCTTGATCATCATTTGGATTGAAGGGTCTCTTGATACCTTGCTGTTGTTGTTGTGGTCCCCTGTTCTGTTGCGGTTGCCATCCTTTGTTCTGACGTGGTGGCGGCTGAGCCTCCTTAATGAACTTCCTTGGCTGTTCACGCTGTGCATATGTTGCTATCTCGGCTTCTTCCAGTTCCAAGGCCTTAGCCGTCACTTCACCATATGGTATATCATGTATTCTAGCAGTTTTTACTCTCATATACAAACTCGGCTTCAATCCTTGAACGAACTGGTGGATCTTGTCCTCATCATCCTCAACCAATCGGGGAGCAAACCATGATAAGGCCTCAAACCTACATATGTAATCCGCCACAGAGCCAGTTTGACGCAAGTTCATGAACTCCTTCTTCTTGCTGGCCCGAACAGTCCTATTGAAATATTTATCAAAGAAAGCAGTCTTAAACATTTCCCAGGTCATGGCTCTTGTATTAATGGTGCTCTGGATTGAGTCCCACTATTGCCTTGCACTCAGTTCCAAATGAAAAACAGCATAAGTGACCATATGCCCTTCATCGACCTTGGCGTACTTGAACATGTCCTCCATTTTTCGAATCCACTCCTCAGCATAAACAGGATCCGAAACTTGGCCATTAAATGTTGGGGGTCTAAGTCTATGGAAGCGTTTGCCACCATGATCATGGTTTGCATTAGAGCTAGAGTTCCAATGCTTTTCCCTGGTGGTCATAAGCTGTTCGATTTGGCGAGATTGGCGTATAACCAACTCCGTTAGCTGAGCAATAGTGGTACTATCCACATTATCTTCTCTCTATTGTCCCCTCACCATTTTGGGATTCCTAAGAAAATAATCATAACATATCTTAACTTAATGACATTACTAAAATCATAAACACTTATAGTTGTTAAAGTGTACTCAGGTGGCAATCTGTGCTAGGAGGCAGTCTGGAGAATCGATTTTAGAACCCAGTTTTGCTTTGATACCATAATTGTAACGACCCCAGTAGGGCCGAAACCAAACCATGACTCTTTTAGAATTGACCATATATCCTTACATTCCTTTGTTCCTTTTTTTTTCTATATTTTTCTTTTAAATCATAACGTAGTTCAAGACATCACACGTGACTCATTAGGCATCGCCCAACAACGAAATACATTACACATCTGCCGGCGGACACGGGCGTTTCACGCATCTAATTAAAACATCGCCCGGACACTAGACGACAAAACATTACTTATATCATCCGGTAAAGAAGGCACCTATATCGCCCGGTCACTAAACGACAAAACATTACTTATATCATCCGGTAAAGAAGACACCTACATCGTCCGGTCACTAAACGACAAAACATTACTTATATCATCCGGTAAAAAAGACACCTACATCGCCCGGTGATCATCAATCATTCACCATCCACCGATGACGTCAGCCGGATGATGTCTTTATCCATCAGAGGCATCATCCGGTGAACAAACGACTAAATACTTTACTTACATCATCCGGTGAGTAAACACTCGACATCATCCGATGACGTCAGCTGGAAGACTCAATCGTTCAACTTCTATCATTAGACATCCGCCGATGATGTCAGCCGGATGATACACTCATCCGACTCCTATCACTCAGCAGTAAAACACGACAATCATCAAGCAACTTCAACCAACAGAAAAACACCCCGACTCTGATAGATTTCAACTTGGTAGGCATAAACTTTAAACGAATAAAATCACAGACTCATTCAGGATACGTGAAGCGGAAGACTTAATTAAGCAGATCATTCTATAAACTTAAATAATTCCTCAAACTCAGAGATCAAATAGACAAATCCCAACATCCCAATGTTATAAAAAGAAATCTCATCCGACACAGACTTCAGTCATAAACCTTACTGACTTAATGTGAGCATAACTGTGGGTCAATATCGCCTGCCAGCCACAAATCTCCACCCTGAGCACCTTCTAGCAACCGAATGTACAGTTGAGAGAAAACATGTTCTTGATCATTTATCATTCTTGTTTCTGTTCATCGTTTTCATCATATGGATTAAGGGAGGATTTGTGCCGTAAAAGAGGGGTTGACAGTGATTTTGATCATATTCCCTTTCGGGTCGTTTTCATGGTCCTTTTTTGGACTGTGGCATACGTCAACCCGCCCCCAACTCTCACTTAATCATGTTGTATGGGAACGTTTTCATATTCATTCTCATATCTTGTTCATGGGGAAAACATGCTCATAAACCATTTTCATATGCTTGAGGAGTAAATCATGATTCATGACATGAATGTTCTTAAATCATTAGACTATGAAATTTATCATACTAGATAGTTGACTTCATAGACTCTAACAGAACATCACATAACATAGTTCTCAAACATCCGTGAATCATCCAAGTACAAACCATCTTACTAACTTAAAACAAACATCAACATAAGTAACAGACAATAGCTTAAATAACTTCTAATCATCGTATCAGTTTCTACCTAGCATCTTTATGATGTAGGGCCCTAATGGCCAGGAATCCTACACATTCACTTACCTGGTTTCCTTAGCAACTTGAGCTCTTTTTCTTTAGACTTCTTCACCTAAAACATTCACATTGTAGTAGTTAAAATAAAATTCCTAATAGTCCTAATCTCAAATCATCCTAGAATCTAATAACTAAAGTCATTCCCGCATCCCTTAGTCTAGTTCTCTGTGTGCAGTCTGAAATCCAAAACCAAAACAGCTAGGTTCAACTAACGATTAATCAGGGTCAGTTATATTAAATGTCCAGAATCGATTCGGAAATGCCATTACCAAACACCGATAAAAATGTTCCTATTATTCGGCCATTGAAGAATCGTGAAACATTGGGTTCTAGTTGAAAACAGAGTTCCAACAACTACACGGCAACTACATTGACTAAATCTTACCTTGAATGTAGGTTATCGGAGTGGAGGCTGGAGAAATCGATCGCCAAAGAGGGAATCGCCGGCAGAGAAAAGCTCTGGAAGCACGAAAATCGCCGAGAGAGAATGTCGGCTACAGTGGGGTTTAAGTGAGGTTTAAGGTTTCCATTTTCTATTTATATTAATAAGATCCTTCCTAATTACCATTTTGCCACCCCAAAATTAGAAATCAAATAAACTTTGACATTAAAATTAAATTCAAGTATTAATAATAAAGGTGACAGTTAATTCCGTTAAGAAAATCACCTGGCAGAGATTGTCGGGTGTTACAATCATAGTCATGAAGCACTTTTAGATCATCTCGAACATGGTAAGAATCAATTTGTCCCTGACATTAAATATAACTGCATTGAATGATGCACATAAATTATTTAACCCCAATTCACACTTAGGAATCGAAGAAAATGCATGACTAGCCCAATATCTATGGTTTGTGCCTCGAAGATATGCGTTGGCATCCAGGTTAATCTGATGTAAGTTCTTCATTTCTACCTCGAAATGAAAATTTGTGGTTTCCCTAGCCGCATTCCACATTGGATCTCTGTATACTCTGCCTCAAAATTTGTTTTTGAAATGTACGTATATATGCCAGAGGCAGTAGTGGTGGTCGGCTGACGATAATTCCTGCCGCACAGCCGGCAACAACCCCTGGTATTTGAAAGAATAACAGAGACAACATAAACAATTGAAAATGTATTATACATTTTGTCGATCATAAACAAATGTTCATCCGTATCCTGATTAAGTCTATAGGTGTTCGTTCAATAATTTCAAAAATCACGTCCATGACTATATACACTCAGATTCCACATTGGCAACATCAACGAGATATATTCTATCGTTCCTATCAATACTAACGACTGTCAGTATAATCGACCGGGACACGAGCCTTTTAGATAACAACCATCCAAACAGATAATAGGTCTACCACACTGCAGCAAACCTGCCATGCAAATAGCCATACACATATACATTATTTTGAATACACATGACTCATTATCGTCAGAGCCCGCCAAGTAAGTCTGAGGCCCAATGTGCTACCCGGATTTGATCTATGTATTTCATCTGCGTACGACCACAATAGCTTGTATTGTTCGTCTCCCTTCCCTTCATTAAGTTTTCGCGCTTCGCTTCTTACTCTTCTAGCAAGCCCTGGTGTAATGTTGATATTCAAATCCTTCCTCATTATCTCGATAATGGAAGGAATTTCCCACGTAAGTTGACTCTTAATTTGAAATGTAAGCTCATTTGCTTAAGTAGCGTGTCGATTATAAATTTTCCTTGAACAGTTGTGAGAATCGTTGAAACTCTTTATTTGAAATATAAGCTCATTTTGTATATTCAAATCATGCAGTCGCTAATCATCCATCTTCACATACTACCGTTAGTCGCTGAGATTCACTTTTAATGAATTTGATCCCATAACCATTATTCAAAGCATATTCTACTATTTCTTCTCTGATTACCTTTAAAGAACTATATTTTTTCCCAGATAAAATCTAATCAAAATTTCTTCCCTTACCGGTATGCTTTCCACCTCATCATCCTTCGAGTTGACCGGTGTTCGAAGATCTTCGTCTAAGTTTTTTACATCGATTGCTCCTCTATTTCGTAGTTACTCTCAAGGTGATCGAATGACCGAACATCACCATATATAGGCATGAAGTACGAATACCACTTTATATTGGCATCACACGTTGTTGTCTCATCTAAATCAACTAATCTACTCGAATAAGAATCTATCGACGTTGCTATATAGAGAAAATTCTTCTGAGCAAAAAAATGCTGGAGAGGTTTCTTAGCGGTAGGATGAGAATGAAGAGTTGTTTTCTAATATACTGCCGGGGATCGGCCCGCCGTTCTGGAGAAATGACTCGTTCTTGAAATTATGGCTGAGAATGGGGTCTCCACCCCGCAATGGTCCCCTGTTCTCAAGCACAAAGCAAGGAACAAGAAACTGTTCTGGGGCGGTGGCCCCTTGTTCTCGACCACCTTGTAAAATGGAGAGGCAGAGAACGGGGTGGCGTTGTAAGACGGGGACTCCCCGTTGTTGAATCACGTGACGAGCATGTTGGTAGGTGGGTCTCCACCTCTCACATCAACCTCTTAACTAAGACGTCTTGTGACAACCCTAACCCGGTCAGGGCCGTCACTAACAGACCATGACGTAATTGTAACCTTAAACCCTCGAATAGTTCTCATAAATTTTTTCATTTTAACACAACACACTAAAACCAACCAGGTATAGACAAATGACCCGCCCCGATCGACCCTAAATAGCCTAACTTTAACTTAAACATGACAGGCATAAAATTCGTCGACTTTTAAATCATTAAACGAAGTAAAAACCCTTTTTCAAAAAATTGTCGACTAGGTTTTTGGGCCCTTAAAATCCTTTAAAATACGTGGGGTCGCCCGTAAAATACGTTTAAAAAGTATCGTAAAAGGTAGGGTCGAAACATATTTTAAAAAGTCGAAAACTAAAAAAATTTGCATGTGGGTACCCATTGGTGCGGGCGCCCAGCGCTTGGCGCGCGCGCGCTCGTCGCTGCTGCGCCCCGCGCGCACCCAGCGCACGCCAGGGCTCACCCAGCGCACCCTTCCCGTGTCAAACACGTGCCAAACGCGATCGATCACGCCCAAAGCCCGATCGATTGGGCCAGCTCGGGTTTTCTGACCAAAAATAAACCAAAACCACGATCGATCGCGTCGCGGGCACGATCGATCGCGTGGGCAACATACTGGGCGCGCCCAGTGCGCGCTAGCGCGCCTGCCGCGCCCAGTGCGCGCCTGCCGCACCCACACCTCCCGCGCGCGCGCGCCACGCTTGGCCAGCGCGCACCAGCGCCTGGCCAACGCGCCTACTAGCCCTTCTCCACTCATTTTTCTTAAACTTCCCTTAACATTTCCCAACCTTTTAAAACACAAAATCCTCGAAACCCCAGAAATCCCGACTGAAAAACATATCCGAACACGTATTTAAAATTCATGAAAACTAACTGCATGGATTGCTCTAAAAACCGAACGAATCCTTACAGATTTAAAGCACCTAAAATCATCAACTACAATCCAACCTAATTCACAACACAAATGTTGAACGTAAAAGCAAAATTTCCTAAAACATCACCAAAACAAATACGTTTATAAAATAATTAAAAATAACTTAACTCCAAGCCTAAATCCACTATACATTTCACAAAAATTCATACTTACTATACGTCCTAAAATCCATAACATCAACAAATCTTAATCTAATCCCCACCTATTTACCACAAAATAGCTTGGAGCAAATCGACGGGTCATCAAGCCTAGCCAAAACAACTGCCGTCGCCACGAGCACCCAACCAGCGACCACCTATACTTGATCATCGTGGGAATGCTCCTCACCTTCGTTATTGTAACCTACATCATGAAACTTAAACATTAAGCTTAATGCTTAGTAAGGGAATGCACTATAAATGACATATGCATGAAGGCATGATTTTTCATAAAACATGTTCGTTTACTGGTTCTTATTCTTTTTCTTTTCGTTGACATGAATTAAGGTGGGGATCGTGCCGGGGAGTAGGCCAAGTGCGTGTACATAGTCCTTTCGGCCGTATTCATGATTCATCGCGTGGACAGTGACATTAGTTTTGTTGATATGGCCATACTGTCCCAACCCACACTTAATCGTTACATTTCTTTTACATAAATCATGCATGGAAACATTTCATATGACATTTGAACAAACATGATGCATGAGGAATTCACGTATGACATATCATCAAATAATTTACAAACCTACATAGACATGCTTTACTCGTAACAAACCTAACAAACAACTATTAACTAACATCCTAGGCTACCCGACACGTTAAATCCCACAATTAGAAAATCATCATCAAAACACGAAAACCTAACATTGACACGATGTAGGGCCTTAAGGGCCGGAAACCTAACACCCACTTACTTGGTGTCCTTAGCAAGCCGAGCACCGTCCGAAAGTCGTTTCCACCTAAGGCATTTCACAAGTAGAGGCATTAAAGTAGATCTTAAATAAACAATTTTCAAACTTTAACTAAGCTCCTAACTAAGACTATTCTCCCTAAAACTTCAACTTCCTCCATTTGGGCATTTCATCGAACATGTTGTGTTCACCATAAACCAAACTCCATTAATGGAGGTTTTACAACCTTCAACAACCAAAAACCTAACCTAAATCCATTCCTAACCAAAATTTCACATAACTATCTTCAATAATCGTAAATACATCGTCAAAGGGCATTAACTTAAACATCTTAACAATTTCTAACCAAAATCGGGATTTCTAATAAAACCCTAAACCAAAATTCACCTCAAAACGACAAACTACCATGGCTAGAACTCGGAGCTTACCTAGAATGATGATTGGAGAAGGAAAATCAAAGAAGAAATCGTCGGAGGAAAGGCGTCGGAAGAAATGGCGTGGGAGGAGAAGAATGGCGCCAAGGGAGAAAGGGGAAAGGATTCACGATCTGGAGAAGGAAATGAAGGGGGAGGGTGTATTTGTGAATTGAATAAAATTGACTTAACAAATTACAAGTTTGCCCTTTCCTCAATTCTTTGTTTGTTTCATTAATTAGCCTATCGTTTCGGTTTCTCAAAATTTTGTTATTCCTCCAAAAATTTATATTAATCACTAGGGTTCTAACGAAACTCTCAGTTCGCAAAACAGACTTAATTTAATATTTTTACGAATTAAAATCGCTATAGGGCTAAAAATGGAATTTGGCGTTACAATATCAATTTGGATTGCCAAAAATTTACTTATTCTTCTAAAAATCCCCAAAAATTCCTAGGGTTCTAATAAAACCTCTTACTCATAAAACGGATCTATATTTCTTATTTACGAAAATACCCTTGGTGCGGAAGCCCGAAAACTCGGGTGTTACATCCTTCCCTCCTTAATTGGAATCTTGTCCTCAAAATTATTGTTTGGTTAATCCTCAAATTACTCACTCCCACATTACCTACATCATTAAGCTCGCAACACTAATCACGACACCTCTATGGCCCTACACACCCTTCGGATCTTGACATTTTCCTACAACTCTAAAGCTTAAATCCTTCTAACTACGCATTTCTAACTAAATCGTTCATACATCTATTGGCTTTAACTTAACCTCCTTCACCTAGACTCTCGATCTAAGTTTCAATTCAACTCCTAACTTTTCTAAATCTCGTATATCAACACGCACTTGACCACATCAAGCCCTCAAAGCTTCCTCAATTTCTATGCACTAAGGACTTGGGTCCTCGGGGGGGGGGGGGGGGGGGGGGGGGGGGTCGGGTGTGTGAACCAATACCGAACCACGTATTTTAAAATTCATGAAAACTAAATGCATGGATTGCTCTAAAAACCGAACGAATCCTTACAGATTTAAAGCACCTAAAATCATCAACTACAATCCAACCTAATTCACAACACAAATGTTGAACGTAAAAGCAAAATTTCCTAAAACATCACCAAAACAAATACGTTTATAAAATAATTAAAAATAACTTAACTCCAAGCCTAAATCCACTATACATTTCCACAAAAATTCATACTTACTATACGTCCTAAAATCATATATCACATCAACCAAAATCTTAATCTAATCCCCACCTATTTACCACAAATAGCTTGGAGCAATCGACGGTCCTCAAGCTCTAGCCAAAACAATGCCTGTCGCCACGAGCACCCCAACCAGCGACCACCTATACTTGATCATCGTGGGAATGCTCCTCACCTTCGTTATTGTAACCTACATCATGAAACTTAACCATTAAGCTTAATGCTAGTAAGGGAATGCACTATAAATGACATATGCATGAAGGCATGATTTTTCATAAAACATGTTCGTTTACTGGTCTTATTCTTTTTCTTTTCGTTGACATGAATTAAGGTGGGGATCGTGCCGGGGAGTAGGCCAAGTGCGTTGTACATAGTCCTTTCGGCCGTATTCATGATTCATCGCGTGGACAGTGACATTAGTTTTGTTGATATGGCCATACTGTCCCAACCCACACTTAATCGTTACATTCTTTTACATAAATCATGCATGGAAACATTATATGACATTTGAACAAACATGATGCATGAGGAATTCACGTATGACATATCATCAAATAATTTACAACCTACATAGACATGCTTTACTCGTAACAAACCTAACAAACAACTATTAACTAACATCCTAGGCTACCCGACACGTTAAATCCCACAATTAGAAATCATCATCAAAACACGAAAACCTAACATTGACACGATGTAGGGCCTTAAGGGCCGGAAACCTAACACCCACTTACTTGGTGTCCTTAGCAAGCCGAGCACCGTCCGAAAGTCGTTTCCACCTAAGGCATTTCACAAGTAGAGGCATTAAAGTAGATCTTAAATAAACAATTTTCAAACTTTAACTAAGCTCCTAACTAAGACTATTCTCCCTAAAACTTCAACTTCCTCCATTTGGGCATTTCATCGAACATGTTGTGTTCACCATAACCCAAACTCCATTAATGGAGGGTTTTACAACCTTCAACAACCAAAAACCTAACCTAATCCATTCCTAACCAAATTTCACATAACTATCTTCAATAATCGTAAATACATCGTCAAAGGGCATTAACTTAAACATCTTAACAATTTCTAACCAAAATCGGGATTTCTAATAAAACCCTAAACCAAAATTCACCTCAAAACGACAAACTACCATGGCTAGAACTCGGAGCTTACCTAGAATGATGATTGGAGAAGGAAAATCAAAGAAGAAATCGTCGGAGGAAAGGCGTCGGAAGAAATGGCGTGGGAGGAGAAGAATGGCGCCAAGGGAGAAAGGGGAAAGGATTCACGATCTGGAGAAGGAAATGAAGGGGGAGGGTGTATTTGTGAATTGAATAAAATTGACTTAACAAATTACAAGTTTGCCCTTTCCTCAATTCTTTGTTTGTTTCATTAATTAGCCTATCGTTTCGGTTTCTCAAAATTTTGTTATTCCTCCAAAAATTTATATTAATCACTAGGGTTCTAACGAAACTCTCAGTTCGCAAAACAGACTTAATTTAATATTTTTACGAATTAAAATCGCTATAGGGCTAAAAATGGAATTTGGCGTTACAATATCAATTTGGATTGCCAAAAATTTACTTATTCTTCTAAAAATCCCCAAAAATTCCTAGGGTTCTAATAAAACCTCTTACTCATAAAACGGATCTATATTTCTTATTTACGAAAATACCCTTGGTGCGGAAGCCCGAAAACTCGGGTGTTACATCCTTCCCTCCTTAATTGGAATCTTGTCCTCAAAATTATTGTTTGGTTAATCCTCAAATTACTCACTCCCACATTACCTACATCATTAAGCTCGCAACACTAATCACGACACCTCTATGGCCCTACACACCCTTCGGATCTTGACATTTTTCCTACAACTCTAAAGCTTTAAATCCTTCTAACTACGCATTTCATAACTAAATCGTTCATACATCTATTGGCTTTAACTTAACCTCCTTCACCTAGACTCTCGATCTAAGTTCATTCAACTCCTAACTTTTCTAATCTCGTAATATCAACACGCACTTGACCACATCAAGCCCTCAAAGCTTCCTCAATTCTATGACACTAAGGACTTGATACGTAGATTTATCATCCTAATCCTCTATGTCCAACTCTTGTTTACACTACTATCTCATTTCCTATTTATCACTCTTACTTTCTACACCTATTTACCTCGGGCAATCATAACATTTCCTTATTCACTCTAATGCCATTCTCATACACAGAACTTTAGTTACTTACTTCCACCCCTTTACGCTTTCAAGGTATTCACTAAGTCTCTACAATTATGTCCACTATGCTCGTTTTATCCAACTCTTACCTCGGTCATCATCAATCAGTAATAAATTTTTTTTTGGTCTAAACTAATTCATTAAACCATTTACCCAACACCTTAAGGGTGCTTAAACAATTCGACGTAACTTACAAGTCAAAACATTTTCTAAACCTCTTGATCTAACCTCACTTCTAAGCTCACTCGTACAGTCCTCGTGTAAATCTTCTTTCCTTTCGTCCAATACGCTCCTAATTCCTCAACCTTAACTAATTGACTCTTATTTTAACCTAGCTATATACAAGGTCATTGGCTTCAACTTCGTTACACATGGGTCGAGCCTTTGAAATTTCCTAATCTAATCTTGTTCCTAATGTACTTGAGAACTCACCTATCTCTCGATTCACACGACTTCACATTCAAGCTTAACTTCAAATCTAAACCCTTTGTTTAATTAACAATGTCCTACTCTTATTCTTAATATCTCACAAAGACTTCCTTGAAAGTTACTAACTAGTCTACCATTCCGTCATTCGTTCTAGTCAGGTTCTAAATATTCTACTTGGCTTCTTCACAATGATTTATCTAACGATTTTCTTGTTAGTAAACTTGTTGTAGGTAGATTTACAATCTTAATCCTAATCTTCTAAAATTCTCAAATCTTGTCCTTCTATTTTCCAAAAACTTAGAAATATCCCTTCCATAAAGTCTCCCCTCCTAGTTCCTCAAGCACTGATGTTTCTACATCCACCCTAGAAATAAGCCTCATGTTTGGGGTTCTTAACTTAAACTACATCAATTATAGACTCGTCCCTTAACTCCAACGCTAATAACCGAAAGAATTTGAAATCTTTTAACTCATTACGTTTCCTATAATTGATACTTACTCCTGTCGATTCACCATCTCTTCTAACTCTTATACTCTATCCTATGTCCCTTGGTTAAGCAGTACCCCGTTGCCTAACGCATCTACTATTTACTGATCACCCTTAACTTCACTAAGTTTTCTTTTCTATATACTGGCGGTCATAAACTTTTCACGTATCAATAATTGTCCTTCGTTGCTTAGTCCTTTAAGATGGTACCTAACTCCTAGAGAACGACTAAATTATATAACTTGGGTATCACCTTTCATACAACCTTGATCCTTTATTGTCTCTAAATTTATTAACTTACCCACCTTGCTTAAATCTCTTTATTTCTCTCATCAATATTGGTCAATACGAATTCTCTTATGCAATCACCCAGATTATATATCCAAGACTTTGTACCAATCAATCACATTATCCTTGTAAAAATAAGTAACACCTTCCTTATTCTCTCGACTGTTTACTTAAGTTGAACTCACAAACATTATCTTCATATAAATACTTCCAACTTCGCATGAGCCTAAATATATGAGTTTCTACTATGTTATCCTATTCACTTAGACGTACTAGTGGTATCAAAGTCAGGTTACCAATCTTGATGTCTACAATCTCATTCTCTTTAAATTGAGGTCCACATTATCGTATCTCTAACTCCCCACATTCTTTAACCTTTCTATTCTCAAACCTACTCCTATCTATCACACCAATATCGTCATTAAATTGTAACTCTTAACCAAAACTTCACTCTATTAACTACTGAAATAAAATTATACCTAGAACCACAAATGGTTGGGCAACCTCCCTATCATCGGTAATAGTAGTTATCCTTGAAGGACCACTCAGTAACTTCTTGTTTGGTCCTAAACAATCCCTGGCTTTGTGACCTATCACACCTAAAACATCGGTCTGAATACAGTCTACACTCCCCGAAATGACCCTTCAGACAGGTAAGGCACAGAGGAGCTTGACGAGCTCCGCGGGGTCGTTTGCTCCTATCCTGCACAATCGATGAATCGTTGGGCCTTTTTATCCCCCTCACTGGTTGTGGCCTTTCATCGACTGGGGGTGGTGGAAAATCACCGAGGGACCGCTCAACTTGGATCGGATCTACGACACATCCACCGAGCATTGGAGGTCGAAATTGTCTAGTTTGTTCTCTACCTCGGTTCCATGATGTACCATCTTGTCTATTACCATTTCCACCTCGGTTGTGTAAAATCCCTATCTGTTCTGATTGTTGGTGCACTATATCTATAAGCTGGCTAAAAAGATTCTCCTCTGGTTGTCTAGGTGCTTTCGGCATTTTATTGTTCCTAGACATGTTAAGAAACACACACAAGATAAACATATAAGAATCATACTTAAACTTAAACACTTACAGTCGATGGAGAGTTCTCGTGAGGCGGTGTGTTTTTGGCAGGCAATTCACAGAATCGCTTTTAAAACTCTGTTTCTCTGATACCATAACTGTGACAACCCCAACCCGGTCAGGGCCGTCACTGACAGATCATGACGTAATCGTAACCTTAAACCCTCGAATAGTTCTCATAAAATTTTTCATTTCTACACAACACACTAAAACCAACCGGGCATAGACAAATGACCCGCCACGATCAACCCTAAATAGCCTAACTTTAACTTAAACATGACGGGCATAAAATTCGTCGACTTTTAAATAATTAAACGAAGTAAAAACCCTTTTTCGAAAAATTGTCGACTCGGTTTTTGGGCCCTTAAAGTCCATTAAAATATGTGGGTGTCGTCCGTAAAATACATTTAAAAAGTATCGTAAAAGGTCGGGTCGAAACATATTTTAAAAAGTCGAAAACTAAAAAAATTTGCATGTGGGTACCCAGTGGTCCGCGCGGCCAGGGTTCGGCGCGCGCGCGCGCCCGTCGCTGCTGCACCCCGCGTATGCAGCGCGCTGGCCCAGCGCACCCTTCCCGAGTCAAACACGTGCCAAATGCGATCGATCGCGCCCAAAGCCCGATCGATCGGGCCAACTCGGGTTTCCCGACCAAAAATAACCCAAAACCATGATCGATCGCGCCGCGGGCACGATCGATTGCGTGGGCAACATACTGGGCGCACCCAGTGTGTGCCAGCGCGCCTGCCGCGCGCACACCTCCTGCGCGCGTGCGCGCCGCGCCCGGCTAGCGCGCACCAGCGCCTGACCAACGCGCCCACTAGCCCTCCTCCACTAATTTTTCTTACACTTAGCCATTCTTTTCTCCTTTATCCCATCTACCCTTCACATTAAACTTCCCTAAACATTTCCCAACCTTTTAAAACACAAAATCCTCGAAACCCCAGAAATCCCGACTAAAAAACATATCCGAACACGTGTTTAAAATTCATGAAAACCAACTGCATGGATCGCTCTAAGAACCGAACGAATCCTTACAGATTTAAAGCACCTAAAATCATCAACTACAATCCAACCTAATTCACAACACAAATGTTGAACGTAAAAGCAAAATTTCCTAAAATATCACCAAAAAAAATACGTTTATAAAATCATTTAAAATAACTTAACTCCAAGCCTAAATCCACTATACATTTCACAAAAATTCATACTTCCTATACGTTCTAAAATCCATAACTACAACAAATCTTAATCTAATCCCCACCTATTTACCACAAAATACCTTGGAGCAAATCAACGGGTCATCAAGCCTAGCCAAAACACTTGCCGTCGCCACGTGCACCCAACCAGCGACCACCTATACTTGATCATCGTGGGAATGCTCCTCACCTTCGTTCTTGTCACCTACATCATGAAACTTAAACATTAAGCCTAATGCTTAGTAAGGGAATGTACTATAAATGACATATGCATGAAGGCATGATTTTTCATAAAACATGTTCATTTACTTGTTCTTATTCTTTTTCTTTTTGTTGACATGAATTAAGGTGGGGATCGTGTCAGGGAGTAGGCTAAGTGCGTGTACATAGTCCTTTCGGCCGTATTCATGATCCATCGCGTGGACAGTGACATTAGTTTTGTTGACATGGCCATAGTGTCCCAACTCACACTTAATCGTTACCTTTCCTTTACATAAATCATGCATGGAAACATTTCATATGACATTTGAACAAACATGATGCATGAGGAATTCACGTATGACATATCATCAAACAACTTACAAACCTACATAGACATGCTTTACTCGTAACAAACCTAACAAACAACTATTAACTAACATCCTAAGCTACCCGACACGTTAAATCCCACAATTAGAAAATCATCATCAAAACACGAAAACCTAACATTGACACGATGTAGGGCCTTAAGGGCTGGAAACCTAACACCCACTTACTTGGTGTCCTTAGCAAGCCGAGCACCGTCCGAAAGTCGTCTCCACCTAAGGCATTTCACAAGTAGAGGCATTAAAGTAGATCTTAAATAAACAATTTCCAGACTTTAACTAAGCTCCTAACTAAGACTATTCTCCCTAAAACTTCAACTTCCTCCATTCGGGCATTTCATCGAACATGTTGTGTTCACTATAAACCAAACTCCATTAATGGAGGTTTTACAACCTTCAACAACCTAAATCCATCCCTAACCAAAATTTCACATAGCTATCTCCAATAATCGTAAATACATCGTCAAAGGGCATTAACTTAAACATCCTAACAATTTCTAACCAAAATCGGGATTTCTAATAAAACCCTAAACCGAAATTCACCTCAAAACGACAAACTACCATGGCTAGAACTCGGAGCTTACCTAGAATGACGATTGGAGAAGGAAAATCAAAGAAGAAATCGCCGGAGGAGAGGCGTTGGAAGAAATGGCGTGGGAGGAGAAGAATGGCGCCAAGGGAGAAAGGGGAAAGGATTCACTATCTGGAGAAGGAAATGAAGGGGGAGGGGGGTATTTGTGAATTGAATAAAATTGACTTAACAAATTACAAGTTTGCCCCTTCCTCAATTCTTTGTTTGTTTCGTTAATTAGCCTATCGTTTCGGTTTCTCCAAATTTTCTTCTTCCTCCAAAAATCTATATTAATCACTAGAGTTCTAACGAAACTCTCAGTTCGCAAAACAGGCTTAATTTACTCTTTTTACGAATTAAAATCACTATAGGGCTAAAAATAGAATTTGGCGTTACGCTATCAATTTGGATTGCCAAAAATTTACTTATTCTTCTAAAAATCCCCAAAAATTCTTAGGATTCTAATAAAACCTCCCGCTCACAAAACGGACCTATATTTCTTATTTCCAAAAATACCCTTGGAGCGAAAACCCAAAAACTCGGGTGTTACACGTCTTGTGCCACGTAAGCACTTGACAGAACGGGTGGTGATTGACACCCCGTTCTCGACGTAAATTCAGAACGAGAGTTGATTGGCCACTTGCCAGGGTTTGATTTATTACATTTTGGATAGTTTAAGGTTTTGGTTGTTAAATTTTTTTATTTAGAGAGTGTTTCAAATTAAACTCATACTTTGGAGTTTAAATTGGTTTTAACCCTAAAAATTATATTCCATATTTTCAAACTGGAATATTGTTTGACTTGTCATACTAGCGTTGTTTGCTTTGAGTTAGAAATTTACAAGGTTTTTGTTTGCATTAAAGGTGCAAGAATCCCCAGGAAAAGTAAGCATTTAAAAATGTAAACATGGAAACAATGAAATCCACCGAAGTTTCGACGTGGAAGATGCTGATACATCCTTCGATCGCCAAAAAAAAACTGTCCAGATCATCCACATCATCTAGGAAGATCTCTAGCTTCTCTAAAGCTCTTGGTAGAATTGTCAGGAAAGTGATGTCCCTAAAAAACTGACCGGATCATTCAGATCAGCTAAGAAGATCTCCAGCTTCTCTGAAGCTCCTGGAAGATTTGTTAGGAAACTGATGTCCCTTTTGAGCTCTAAGTCAAAATGTCTGACCTTTCAGTTTTGCATTAAATCTAAGGTTAAATCCAATTTGAACTCCAAAATGTAATAATCTTTAAACTAAAAATTTTAACAACTAAAACCTTAAACTATCCAAAATGTAATAAATCAAATCCTGATGGGGGCCGATCACCCCTATTCTCAATTTACACCGAGATCAGGGGGCCGATTTAAATTGAACGGTCTGTGATATTAGACATATTGGGTCGGAGGGTCGATGTAGGGGTGGAGACCCCCGATTGAACGTGCACCACAAGTGATTTGCGACCGGGGGACACTACCCTGGATCAGCCCCCCATTCCTTGCCTCTCCCTTTTCAAGGTTCTCAGGGAACGGGGGTCAGCGCCCTAGATCTGCCCCCTGTTCTAAAAATGAGGTATGAGAACGGGGGTTACCTCCACAGATCGGCCCCCCATTCTCTGTCTCTCCCTATTCAAGGTTCTCAGGAACGAGTGGTCACTGCCCCGGATTGGCCCCCTGTTGTTGGCCCTAAATTTTTGTTAAGGTTGAGAACGGGGGGTCACCGCCACGAAATGGCTCCCCGATCTCAATTATTTTGCCTGAGAATAAGGGACTGTTCTCAAGAACAGAGAGCCGATCTCCGACACTATATAGGAAACAAACCCCCCCCCCCCCCCATTCTCAATTTACACTGAGATCAGGGGTCGATCTAAATTGAATTGTCTGTGACACTAGACATATTGGGTCAGAGGGTCGATGTAGGGGGTGGAGACCCCCGGTTCAATGGGCACCACTCGTAATTTGAGACTGGGGACACTGCCCTGGATCGGCCCCCCGTTCCCTACCTCTCCCTTTCAAGCTTCTCTGGGAACGGGGGTAAGAGCCTTAGATCAGCCTCCCATTCTAAAAATGAGGTATGAGAATGAGGGTTACCACCCCATATCGGCCCCTCGTTCTCTGCCTCTCCCTATTCAAGATTCTCGGGAACGAGGGTCACCGCCAGGACCAACCCCCAGTTGTTGGCCCTAATTTTTTGTTAAGATTGAGAACATGGTTCGCCGCACCGAAACGGCCCCCCGATCTCAATTATTTTACCTGAGAACAGGGGACCGTTCTCAAGAACGGAAGGCCGATCTTAGACATTATATAGGAAAACAACCACACAACACCTCCCCCTATCCCACCCCCCCTTTGACCCCCCGTTTTCACCCCTTGCTGGCAAAAACACCCTCAAACCTCTACTCTTTCTTGATTCGGAAAATTTTCTCTATATTAGCTACGTTGATGAATTCTGATTCGAGTATATTGGTTGATTTAGACAAGATAACAACTTTTGATATCAATATGGACTAGTATTCATACTCCACATGAATATATGATGATATTCGGGCATTCGATCACGGTAATGAAGAAATAGAGGTGCAATCGACGCCGAAAACTCTAGATGATGAGCTTCGAACACCGGTTAACTCAGAGGATGATGAACTGGAAAGCATACCGGTAAGGAACAAAATTTTGACGGGGTTTTATCTGGGAAAAAATATAGTTCTTTAAAAACAATTAGAGAAGAAATAGTAGAATATGTTTTGCATAATGGTTATGTGATCAAATTCATTAAGAGTGAATCTCGACGACTGACGACAGTGTGTAACGACCCCTTTTTCTAGTAAGATATTGTCCGCTTTGTAACAATTTGGGATTTACCTATACTCGGCTCCGGGATTTACCTATACTCGGGCTTAGATCCCCAAGGTTTGCCCCGCAATCGTACCCACAGATTTGTTTTCAACGAGGACTTTCCAAGTGGTCATCCAACATAGTACTGCTCTCGCCTGAGCACTCTTAACTTTAGAGTTCTGATGAGATCTGGTGCAATTGTACTACAAAATGCGTCTTACTTTCTAGGGGAGGCATCCTTTACATATGTTTCATTTCCATCTTCCCCCTAAGCGATGTGGGATTGCGCCCAACCCCCTATTGGGTCGTCACAATCAACCCCCTATTGGGTCGTCACAATCAACCCCCTTTTGAGGGCCAAACTTCCTCGTTGGTCACATTTTCGGTTGGGTATTGGCTCTGATACCATTTTTAAGTACCTCTTTTTCCCAGTAAGATATTGTCTGCTTTGTAGCAATCTGAGATTTGCTTATACTCGGCTCCGAGATTTTCCTATAATCGAGTTTAGATCCCTGAAGTTTGCCCCGCAATCATACTC
Organism: Begonia masoniana; assembly: GCA_022432975.1. NCBI lineage: Eukaryota > Viridiplantae > Streptophyta > Magnoliopsida > Cucurbitales > Begoniaceae > Begonia > Begonia masoniana. The sequence continues at coordinate 22,229,428 of CM039505.1, read as the reverse complement.
ACGAATTTGCTTTCAACGAGGACTTCCTAAGTGATCACCCAACATGGTACTGCTATCGCTCGAGCACTCTTAACTTTGGAGTTCTGATGGGATCCGGTGCAACTGTGCTATAAAACACGTCTTACTTTCTAGGAGAGGCATCCTTTACATATGTTTCATTTCCATCTTCCCCCCAAGTGATGTGGGATTGCGCCCAACTCCCTCTCGGGTCGTCACACAGTGTGTGAAGATGGATGTGATTGGCGACTACATGGTTTGAAGATGCAAAATGAGCTTACGTTTCAAATAAAAAATTTCAACTATTGTCACAACTGTTCAAGAAAAATTCAGAATCAACATGCTACTGCAAAATAGGTGACAAATCATTATTTGGATAGGTTCAAAAGTCAACATATGTGGAAATTCTGTCTATTATCGAGATAGTGAGGAAAGATTTGAATGTCAACATTACATCAAGTCTTGCCAGATGAGCAAGAAGCGAAGCTAAAAAACTTAATGAAGGGAATGACGACGAAGAATACAAACTATGGTAGTTGTATGCAGAAAAAATTCGTAAATCAAATTTGGGTAGCACATTGGGCCTATAGACTTACTTGGTGGGCTCTGTCGATAATGAGTCATGTGTGTTTGAAAGAATGTATATAAGTGTGGCTGTTTGCAATGCAAGTTTGCTGCAGTGTGGTAGACCTATTGTATGTTTGGCTGATTGTCATCTAAACGGCTCATGTCCCTGCCAATTACTGATAGCCATCAACATTGATGGTAACGATGAAATATATCTCGTTGCTGTTGTCAGGACCCGATTCCACGAACTGGACTTTGACAGCTAGAGGATTCCCAAAGTGGGAAGGAGTCTAACATCGAAGGAATGCTCTCATTGGCATTCCCCTCTCACATGCATAGATTATGAATTAATGGAACATACTCCTTTAACTTGTTATCCTAAATTAGGATGCTCCGTATAAAAATCATATATATATATATATATATATATATATATATATATTTAATAAAAGCCTTTAATATATAAAACATGTATATACATTAAAAATTTACATGAAAATCAGAGTACTGACACGGAAGCTGCTACAAAAGTAGGTCACTATATGTGACATTTCAAAAAGATTTATACAAAGGAAATCCCAACATCCCACCCGAACAAAAAAATATCTACCTTGATGGTTCACCTATGTCTCTTCGTAAACTTTATATTGACTTATGTTTTTCATCCCGTGAACGTTCTCGATATCTGAAAATATAAATTATCCACATAAAGAGTTTTTAACCCATTAAGTAAATCCAACACATAGAATAACTAATTCAAACTTTAGTAACACCATATAAGATCAATCACCATCTTCCACTTCAATGATTCTTTGAAAATCATATAAATCATGTTCTTTTGAAAGCCATGCAATTGCTATAAAAATATGCATGCTCGAAATAAATCTTTTTAAATTACTCAACCATTTTTTGAAATCATTTTTATCAAATAAATCCAGTGCAAATAGAATGAACTTTGCATGATTAAAACTATCTTTTTAAGAAAACTCCAATGCATCTTTTAACAACCAAATGTTTATGTTAAAAATGCAATACACTCTAATTTCAACATGTATAACAATCACACAATCCTACACGTTCCCAGACTTTCTCCGACAACACTGTAGGACCCTATGCATTGCTTCCTCCAGAGGTTTAGGGATTTTCAACCCAAGGAGGACATTAAGTTGATCTCCTTCTCATTTCCATAGTCATACACATCACACGCGAAGAGGCAAGTCCAATAATTGGGTTCATATGTTACCAAAATTGCCAACTTGCTCTTTTCCACAAATGCATGCTTTAACACATTTTATAAAGTCAATTCCATGCACATGTAAAACCATGCAACTCACTCATGCAAATCATTTTAAAAACCAACATATCACATTGATTTAAAACAATGTTTTTATAACATTCATTTTTAACATCACAATAATATTTGAAAACATAAATTTTCACAAAACACCATTCATTTCATATAAAAAAAAACATCAATTTAATCACTTCAATCCACAATCAAAATTCTAAGCCTAACCATAACCAAGGGCATGATTTAAATCTATCTCCACCTAAACAATGCAATAAATGTTAAATTAACTATTCTAAATGTAGGATTTACTTACTTATTCAAAGTTCTTCTCTCCCACAAAATTTTCACTAAATGAACTTGTTTTTAGGCCTATTAAATCGCCTCCCAAAGCTGATTAATTTTCCTTTAATGAGCAAGTCAAAAATTCTACTTTTTCTTTCTCTTTTTCTCTATTTTTTCTCCTTTTCTCTTAGCTTTTTCTCTCTTCTTAATCTGAATGCTTGAACGAAAATGGTTAACTCTTCAGCCTATGTTCCTCATTTCTAGATGGTTTTTGGATAAACTTCACTTTTTAACCCAACCTCTTCATGCCTTTGTACAAAATTGCCCTTCCTTTTATGGATATTCTAAAAAATACCATGATTACTTATGTTTAAGTATACTTAACTGAAACTAATTAATTTTTATTAGCCTTAAGTTAATCAACATGATTAGCATAATTAATCATAAGTAATTAGCCTTAATCATACTTAATTAATTACTTAAGCAACCAATTACCAAACATATGCTGATTTCCTTGTGTCCTAACTCCATTGGTTGTCCAAAGCTATTGTACATGCTACAAAGTGTTTGAAATTTTTTTTCTTCTTTAACTTTCTCCAAATTCTCACTCTAAGATGTAGTTTAAAGCCATTTACCAAAACAGTACAGTTTAAAACGTAAATTGCATTCATCAAATTAAAAAGTAAATAACGTTTGCTACATACATCCAACTTCTTTCATTCCAAAGCCATTCTTTTCCTCTACATGTCTAGTTTAAGATTATTAAATTTCAAAAAAAATCCAATTATCATAGAAAAAGTTATTACACTTACAATCAAGTCTACTTCTACAAAACAGTTTCATTCATAGTATTCTCAAGGATTTTGTACAATTTCTTCAATACAACTTTCATAACTTTTATTCATCTATCATCTATAATTAATATCTACAATACATTATTGACACTGAAACTATGAAGCTTTCTACTATTACTTCTATTCAATGTCGATAGTCAATTCCCATTTTCTTAAGTGTCATCTTTCTTTTTAACAAACAATGCTGGAGCCCCCAAATGGAGATGTGCTAGGCCTTATAAATTCTTTCTACATTAATTCCTCTAATATACGTTCAATTCCTTAATCTCAGCTGGTGCCATATGAGAGGCGCAATGGAAGTGAATTGTACCACGCTACACTTCAATACAAATCATCTCTCGTCTTGGAGGCAATCCAGGGAGTCATTTTGAAAAACATCATATATTAAATTACTACTTTTAGTAGATTAATTTTTTATCATTATAGGCTTCAAGCAAAAGGTCGATATCCATCCTATAAACGAAAAAAAAAAGAGGGGAAGTGACATCTAATTATATTTCCATCACCATAAAATTAAAATGTTTCTCCTCGTGGAAGACATATTGTTATTTTCTTTCGATAACAATCTATAATTGCTTTGTACTTGGATAACCAATTCATTTGTAAAATAACATCAAACCAATCAAGTTCTACAACTATAAGGTTTACCACTAACTCATAGTATTTAATTCACACTACACAAGATTTACATATTTGATCTACAACAACATTTCCATCCAACGGTGATTCCACACCCAAAGCATATGGTAATAACATTATTTCTAATCCCAATGCATACACAATAGAGGCTGACATAAATGAATGTGTTGCTCCAGAATCAAACAAAATTCGTATTTTGGAATTGTAAAGTAATAAAGTACCTTCGATTATGACATTATCAGTTTGTTCACCAAAAGCATGCACTTTTGGTTGTGAACTAGTAGCTTGTAAGAAATTTTCTCTAAATTGTCTAAGTACTTGCTGATTTGGTCTTATATATGAAGGAGGACTCATAGTAGAAAATTGAGTTTGTTGACCCCCTTGTTGAGTATAAGGATTTTCATCCTTCTATTTCTTACAATTTCTTCTTATATGACCCGCTTTACTACAATAATAACACGTTTTATTCCATGAATCATTTTTTTGTGCACTATCGGTGGATGTTGTCTATCGATGGATGTGGTTTAACAGTGGAAGTTGTCTATCGGTGGATGTAGTCTACCGGTGGATGTGAGCGTAGATGTGAGTATTAGGTTTTGTCGTTTTGTGACCGGTGGATGTGAGCGTAGATGTGAGTATTAGGTTTTGTCGTTTTGTGACCGGTGGATATGAGCGTAGATGTGAGTAACAGATTTTGTCGTTTTGTAACCAGTGGATGTGTGTAGTCGATGCGTCATTCGATTGATGTGAGCGGTGAGTGTTCGATAGTAGATGACGTATTCTGTCTCTACGTCCACCGCTGAGACTATTTTGTTTCAGCTTTTGCCGCTGACTGTGTTTAGCGGTGGATGCCTTTTTGTTTCTATTTCTATCGCTGGAACTGTTCAGGGGTGGACGTGTTCTGTTCTGTTTTGTTTTGTTTTCTTTCAACCAATTGTCTTTAATATTTTAATTAATTAATAAATGTTGTTTTATGCAAATGAATTTCCACTGCAAGTTTTTACGTTTTAAGGGTCAAACTTTGACCGTTGTGTGAAATTTTTGAAATTTTCTTAGAATGTCATAGTGTGGTTCAGTATTATGAGTAACAAACCGGGTTTATATAATTCAGGGCGTTACAATATGGTATCAGAGACATTCAGTTAAACCGTTTAAAAGATTACTCATCAGTGCCAATCGTTGCATGGAAGTACTTTAACAACTGTAAGTGTTTATGTTAACCTTAGCTATTAGATATTTATGAGAGAAATTAACCTTGTCCAGGAATATAGCAAAATGGCTAGACGATCAGGAAGACCAAGAGTACCGAGAGAGATGCCAAATCTGAGAAGTGAAGAGGACCCTAGTGTAATTAGGCAGCTGACAGACTTGGTGCGCCAACAGACAGATTTGGTGCGTCAGCAATCCGATCAGTTAAGGGTACTGTTGAACCGAGAAGTACAAGAAAGTGCCAACTCGGGTTCCAGCAATGAGCATTCAGGAGACAAATTCCGGAGGCTACAGCCACCCACATTTGATGGAAAGTCGTCCAATCCGATTGTTGCTGAGGAATGCCTTAGGAAGATTGAGAGCATGTTCAAGTATGCTAATGTTGGGGAGAGAGACAAGATCACCTTGGCAATATTCCATCTAGTAGGTGATGCTCAGCTTTGGTGGGAGTAGATAGAGACCACTACCGATGTTCTGGCAATGTCTTGGGCGCAATTCAAGGAAGTCTTCTATGAGAAGTATTTCAGTAGTGCTGTCCAGACTTCTAAGAAAGTAGAGTTCTTACAATTGAAACAAACGGGGTCTGTGGCTGAGTACAGTAGACAGTTTGAGTCCCTGTCCAGGTTTGGTGGACATCTTGTACACAGGAATGAAGATAAGGTGTTTCAATTTATGCAAGGACTGAAGCCCGAAGTTTGCAGAGGAGTCAAATTTTGTGGTATTAAAGGTTTGTCCTTCAGTGAAGTTGTGTCCACGGCGTTGGAGGTGGAAGAAGTGGAGATAAAGTGTGCTGGGCCAAAGGAAGCCCCACGAAAGTTTATCCAGCCACACCAACAGAGAGGAATGAAGAGGCCTAATGAATGCCAGAGTAACCAGGGAACAGGAAAGAAGGTGCAGGACACCAGGAAGTTTCCCCAGTGCCCGAAGTGTTTGAAAAGTCACCTGGGCCAGTGCAGATTTTGGACGGGAAAGTGTTTCAGCTATGAGGAAGTTGGACACACATACAGGGAATGCTCGAATCCCAGAATCACCCGATGCTTCAACTGTAACAAAGTCGGCCATATTAACAGAGACTGTCCAGCTTTGAAGAGTGGCCCTGCTAAGATAAAGCCGAGGATATTCTCCATGATGGAGTCGGGTGATGAAGAAGAACCCGCTGTAGTGTTAGGTACTATATTGATCAACTCTATACCTACTTTTATTTTAACAGATTCTTGTGCAACACATTCGTTTATGGCGTCTGCGTTTGCTGTCAAGTTAAATGTACAGTTTACCTCTACTGAGCATGTATTTAACGTTGCATTACCCTCTGGTGAACGCGTGCACTCTAACCAAGTGATGTTTGATAGTGTTGTGTTGGTAGGAAAAGAGAATTTATCTGCTGATCTTATTATTATGAATATAATGGGATTTGATGTAATCTTAGGAATGGATTGGTTGTTCAAACATTACGCCACAATCGATTGTAGGACTGGAGTAGTTAGTTTTCACCCCCCTGGTGGTTTGAAACATACCTTTCAAGCTTTGAAAAAAAGTAAAGGAATGTCTGTTATGACTTCTATGAATTATAGACCCTCTTCATGCAGAGAGTATTTATGCTTCTTGGCCAGTGTTCTAGACACGCAGCTAGTAGGAAAACCGAGCCCTCAAAATATCTTAGTTGTCCAAGACTTCCCAGAAGTATTCCTAGATGACCTTCCTGGTTTGCCGCCAGATAGGGACATTGAGTTTGTTGTAGATGTTTACCCAGGCGCTGAGCTTGTATCTAAGAATCCCTATAGGTTAGCACCTACAGAGGTTAAGGAATTAAAGAAACAGTTGGAGGAACTATTGGATAAAGGGTTTATACGCCCAAGCTTTTCACCGTGGGGTGCACCAGTTCTTTTTGTTAAGAAGAAGGAAGGATCAATGCGTATGTGCGTTGATTATCGGGAATTGAATAAGTTAACTATCAAGAACAAGTATCCATTGCTAAGGATTGATGATTTATTCGACCAGCTTAATGGTGCACGTGTTTTCTCTAAGATTGACCTAAGGTCCGGTTATTACCAATTGAAAGTCAAATAAGAAGATATTCCTAAGACTGCCTTTCGCACAAGGTATGGACATTATGAGTTCTTGGTAATGTCCTTTGGATTGACAAATGCACCAGCAGCATTCATGGATCTTATGAATAGGGTGTTTCATGAGTATTTAGATAAGTTTGTCATTGTGTTTATTGATGATATCTTAATTTATTCACGCACTAAGGAGGAGCATACAAGACATTTGAACCTGGTATTGGGGGTACTAAGGCAACATCAACTTTATGCTAAGTTTTTCAAGTGTAAGTTTTGGTTGGACAAAGTTCACTTTCTTGGTCATGTGATCTCGGGTGATGGAATATTTGTCGATTCAGCCAAGGTTCAAGCAGTTAAGGAGTGGCCCCAACCAAAGAATGTCACTGATATTCGGAGTTTCCTTGGATTAGCAGGATATTTCAGGAAATTTATTGAAGGATTCTCGAAGATTGCAACACCTCTCACTCGGTTAACAAGGAAGAACGTGAAGTATGTGTGGACTGAGGAATGTGAGATAAGTTTTCAGACCTTGAAACTGAGATTGACTAAGGTTCCGATACTAACACTCCCTGTTGAGAATGGAAAGTTTAGCATTTATTGTGACGCTTCCAAAGTTATACTCGGTTGTGTGTTGATGCAAGATGAAAAAGTAATAGCCTATGCTTCTAGACAGTTGAAAACACACGAGAAGAATTACCCTACACACGACTTAGAATTAGCTGCAATGGTTTTTGCACTAAAGATTTGGAGGCATTACTTGTATGGACAGTATTGTGAGATATGTTTGTAATACCCGGCTTGTACGGGTTTTTGAATATATTATGTTATATTATTATTTCATTATTTAATGGCATTTTTGGTAAATATGTCAAATCAGGTCCGTTTTACAAAAAGAAAGCGTCATTACGATTCTAACGAATAATAAGAATTTTAAGGAATTTACGGGAATTTTCAGAGATCAAACACTATATTCCGAGTAAATACACTTTTCGTAACATAAAAGACGTTCTCGTAAAATAGTAAACGAGGTACAAATTGCGAACGGACAGTTTTATTAAATCCCAGATAATAAGCTGGACGTATTAGTGAAGTATGGAGATTGGGTGAAACCGAATGGCTAGACGATTAACGAACCGAAGGACGGAATCAATATAAAAATCAAAGAAGGGCAAAACGGTAATTTGTAAAATCAATTTTATAAAATAACACAAATCCTCTTTTCTCTTCACTCTTTCTTCTTCTCTTCCTGGCGTTCACGAACAGAGAGCAAACCCTCTCTCGGCCGCCGACGATTCCAACAGTTCTGACCTCCATTTCTCTTCCGTTTCTCCTCCGTTCTTCGTCATTTCTTCTCCTCTCGCTACCCTCAGTAAGTAGCTTCGGTCTTTGAGCGTTAAATTCCAAGTTTTAGGTCGATTTAACGTTAGGGTTTCGATTAGGGTTTCAATAAAAATGTCGAATTAGGGCTCGTAATTAATAGGTTAGCCGTGATTAAGTATGTATTGAACGTATTTGACGTTATTGGACGAAGAAAAATCAATTTGTGAAAAAGTTAAAAATTGGTAAATTTCCGGGTTTTTGAGAAAAACTCGTTAATTGAGATTTCGGATTATCGAGCCTTAATTGACGTTCTAAATGCTTTAATTAGCTAAGTTGGAATTTAGGAAATTCATTAGTTGAGGATTTTATAATTTGAACGTTTATAATTCAAATTGGTTTTAACGGTGGATATCGTGTTTTCCTCAGACACACGACTCCAGTGGACGAAGCTTGAGATCCAGCGCGCTCAAGGTAAGTTCTCGTGACTTGCTTGACCGAAAGGTCTACACCATACCTCGTCGTCGTATCAAGGATCCTTGAGGGTTCCTTGTTTTACGTTGTTTAGGTTGGGTAGTTAGGTTAGTTGTTTATAGGTTATGTTGTATTGTCTTGTTGATATGTATGCTGTTTGTTTACTTTCCGCTGATTAACTGTTCATGCATCACGTATTTCAAATGTCATAGAAAATGGATTTTCGCACGTGTTTTAAGGAAAGAATGAACCTCTGTAATTAATGTACGTAATCTGTATCTGTATCTGTATCTGGTTACGCGAGGTGGGGCTCAGGCATGGCTGTAGGGTTTGTGAGCATGTACCCCCCTCCTCTAGGTGGAAAGTGGTAGTTCGACCGCGGAATGTATCCTTTCCATTTAGAGGGCTGATATCTCGGTAACAATCTGTCTGTGACGTAATGAAAAGAATGAAAATGTATCTGAATATGAATCTGTAATCTGCACGTTTTATGAATGGCATACGCACGCATGCATCTGCATTTACGTAGCTTACTGAGATTTCAATATCTCATATGTGTCTGTATGGTGTAGGTGACGTTATAGGTTACGTTGACCCAGGTGAGGATGATATTCCTCCTCCTGACGTAGGAGCAGCTGATGGATGATGGCCGTGGGAGTGTGCTGAGCAGTCGAGGCGCGTTTTGACCCGTGGGGATGTATGTATGGACTCTGGGGTTATTTTGGGATGTTTTGATCTGATAATTGTATAGAATATTTAGGTTGTTTGGATCTGGATAGGAGTTAGATAACGTTTTGGTAAATGTATGTAAAACGTCTTTGTTTAAACTGTTTTGATAAACGTTATGAAATGTTTTGGTTTAAATGTCTAAGTTAAATGAAAATGTTTTGAAATGTTGGTTGTAGGTTGTTACGGATAGCTCGGTTTTTAGAGCTATCCACGCAGTCGGATTTCGCAAAGTCTGACTCGAGTCGATTGAATTTAGAATACGTTTTAGTTTAATTGATTTGATTTAGGTGGTAAGTTATGGCAATTGTTGGCGTGAAGAAGTGTAAGTTTTGCTCTTTGGAAATCGGATTCCAGAGAGCAAATCGTTGAAGTGTAAGCACGAAAGAATGGTTAAGTGTAGAAGTGCTGGAGTATTTGAATGAGGATCGCTGCATAGCATGCAGCGATCGATTTCTGTTGAAAAGCAGAAATCGATCGCTTGCTGCATGCAAGCAAGCATGCAGCGATCGATCTCTGTATTTTACAGAAATCGATCGCTGCCTCCTTTTGGCAGCCCAATTCCGATTCTGCCCCTCCTTTAGTTTTTATTAAATATTTAAATGTTTTGAAGTTTTATTAAATAGTTTTAGTTTATGTTTTAAATGATTTACCAAACGAATTTCGATTTCGATTCCGGTTTCGGTTTCGATTTCAATTTCTGTTAAACATTAGGTTTAAAGTTTATAAAATGTAAAGTAAAATGAAAAATTTATACGGGATAAATGGGTACAGTATTAGGGGTGTTACAATGTTTGGACCATAAAAGTCTGAAGTATATTTTCACATAGAAAGAATTAAATATGAGGCAACGTAGATGGTTGGAGTTTGTCAAGGATTACGATTTTGAGATCAAATACCACCCCGACAAGGCGAATGTAGTAGCTGATGCTTTAAGTAGAGTGTCAACAGCCTCTGCATTGATTCTTGACATACCGATAGCCTTAGAGGCAGAGTTTCAAAGATTTAATTTGGAAGCTGTGTCCAGTGTGTCAGCTATGCTCTCTGCCATAACCTTGAAGCCTTCTATTTTGGAAAGAATAAAGGAAGCTCAGATGATTGATGTTGAGTGAAACAAGTATAAGTCATGCATGGATTCTACCGATAAGTCGGATTTCAACTATTCTGTTGATAGAATTCTTAAGTTTCGGAATAGATGGTTTGTTCCAATAGATAAAGAACTTCGAAAAGTGATTCTTTCGGAAGCTCATTCTTCTAGATTTTCTGTTCATCCTGGAAGTACAAAAACGTACAGAGACCTTAAGCAACATTTTTGGTGGCCAAATATGAAAAGAAGTGTGGTAGAGTATGTAGGATCGTGTCTAGTTTGACAACGGATTAAAGGTGAACATCAGAGACCTGCAGGAGCATTGCAACCATTGCCAGTACCCGAATGGAAATGGGAACAAATAACGATGGACTTTGTGGTAGGATTGCCTAGAACAGCAAAGAGACATGATACGATTTGGGTGATAGTTGATCGTCTAACTAAATCCGCCCATTTTCTGCCCATAAAGATGACCTACTCGATGGACCAACTAGCTGAATTGTATGTGCATGAGATTGTTAGACTGCAAGGAGTTCCAAGCGCTACAGTTTCTGACTGAGACTCTAGATTTACCTCGAAGTTTTGGAAGAGTCTGCATAAGGCTATGGGTACACAGCTCAACTTTAGCACAGCCTTTCACCCTCAAACAGATGGACAATCTGAAAGGACTATCCAAACGTTGGAGGATATGCTTCGTGCATGCATATTAGATTTTCAAGGATCTTGGAGTAAGTATTTATCATTGGTGGAATTCTCTTATAATAACAGTTTTCAGGAAACCATAGGTATGGCCCCGTATGAGGCATTATATGAACGAAAGTGTAGGTCTCCTTTGTACTGGGATGAAGTTGGAGAAGCACGTTTGATTGGTCCTGATTTTGTGCAGCAAACAGTGGAGAAGATTGCCCTCATCCGACAGAGAATCTTAACAGCTCAAAGCCGACAGAAAATCTATGCCGATAGGAGACGTAGAGAATTAGAGTTTGAAGTTGGTGATGAAGTTTTTCTTAAGGTATCACCATTCAAGGGAGTTGTGAGATTTGGAAAGAGAGGCAAGTTGAACCCCAGATATATTGGACCATTCTCAATTTTGAAGAGGATTGGGAAGACAGCTTACCAATTACAGTTACCAACCTCTATGGAAGGGATTCACAATGTGTTCCATATTTCTATGCTAAAGAAGTGTATGCGGGATCAAACTAAGGTTGTAGAACAGCAGAGCATTGGAATTCATCCTACTCTTGCTTATGAGGAGAAACCAGTAAAGATCCTTGACTATGCTGTGAAAGTGTTGTGCAACAAAGAGGTCCCACTGGTGAAAGTTTTATGGCATAACCAGAGTATAGAGGAGACAACTTGGGAGCGCCAGCAGGACATGATGGACCAACATCAAGAATTATTCAGGTATTGAATTTTGAGGACAAAATTCTTTTAAGGAGGGTAGATTGTAACACTCGGTTCCATCGAACCGATTTTTACCTTGTCAACTAATAGTGTACACTTTATGGATGAAATTTGGAGAATTATTGATTAGGTTAATGAGTGACTAAGTAAGGGCATAATGGTAAATAGAGATCTATAGTGGATAATGTATTTAAGGGAGAGTTTAATGAGGTTTAGCTGCCACTGTTTTCTCATTTTCCTTTCTCGGCATTCAGCTCAGCCAAGCAGAGTTTCTCTCGATGATTTTTCCTCCCACTCTCTCCAAGCTAGGTGAGTTCTACTTCGATTTCTTGCTACATTGTAACTATCGGTGTTAGAGGGGATTTTAAATGCGAGTTTTGAGAATGCTGTGAGTGAGAGTTAGTTCGGATTTGGGGCATATCAGGAATGCTTGATGATCTGAGTTTCCAAACTAGTTTCCTTCTAAGTTCTGGTAGATTTGAGGATAGTTTAGAATGAAGCTTAACTAATACTCTGTCTACGGCTATAGGTTTGAGCAAAACCCGAAGTAGTTTGCAACCAAGCTTTTCCAGGAAACCAGGTAAGTAGAGTATGTGTGTGCATTCGGGTCTACATCACAAAACAGTAGGTTTAATATTGTTTGAATGTTTTCTGTATGTCATATATCATGTTTTTTAGAAAGAACACGAAAATGAATTTACATGTAATGGCATGGCAAGGTATGAACGAAATGTAAAAGATCAGCTGTTAAGGGAACTAATCCGCCCCTTAATTTATGAAGAGGATGTATGACTTTGGGAAAATTAATCTGCTTCTCAATGGAATTTTGGATCAGATCAGCTGTTAAGGTAACTAATCCGCCCCTTAATTCATGAAGAGGATGTATATAGCACCCGGTTCCATTGAACCAAAATTTAATTTGCTATTAATGATGTACTTTTATAGAAGGGTTGGGGGAGTTATTGATTAGGTTAATAAATGATCAGTCGAGGGCATGATGGTAATTAGAATTTTACATAGTGGATAACCTATTTAAGGAAAAGTCCAGTGAGAGTAGCCGCCACTATTCCCTATTTCTCTCTTTCGGTTTTCAGCTCGAGTAGTAGAACCCTCTAGGCGATTCTCTCGCCCGATTCTCCTTCAACCTAGGTAAGTCTTGTTTTCTTGCATTTTAGCGATTAGTTTACTGAGAGAATACAATGTGAAGATTTCGAGGTTTCTGTGATTGAGGGTGGGTTCAGGTTCTTGGTGATAAATGGGAATGCACGGGTAGGAGAGTTTCAAATCCATTTCCTCAAACATATTATTGATTTTTGGTAAGGTTTAGTAAGAGTTGGATTAATGTACTGTCATGACCTTAGGTGAGCGAGCTTTTGGAGTAGTTGTAACCGAGCATTTCCAGGAGAGCCAGGTAAGTAAAGTATGCATGTGCCTTCGGGCCTATATCACAAAACAGTAGGGTTATGCATCTTGTGAATGATTTTGTATGTCATGTATCATGTTTTTGAAAGATTATGAAAATGAATTTCCATGTAAGAATGGTAAGGTATGAACTGAATGTGACAGACAAACTATTAAGTGAACTAATCCTCCCCTTAATCGAGTAGAGGATGTATGACATTGGGAGAATTGATCCCACTCCCAAGGGAACCAAGGGATCATATCAGCTATTAAGGGAATTCATCCGCCCCTTAATCGAGTAGAGGATGTATGACATTGGGAGAATTGATCCCACTCCCAAGGGAACCAAGGGATTAGATCAGTTTATGAACGTATGTGTATGCAACTGAGATGAGAAAGTAGAAATTGCATGTTTAGGAATTTATGTTTCAGCAATTCATTTCATTACTGCTTTACTTACTTAGCATTAGGCTAATAGATGAGTTTTTTGATATAGGTGTTGAGGATACTGCAGGTGAATTCCCTGAGTTTACTGACGAATAGATGGGGTTGGAGGAGCACTTCTCTGTCTCGAACTGGTATACTGATGAGGCGGATTAACTGATGTCTGTTGGTGTGAAAGTTTAGTTGACAGTGTTTCAATTTAAGTATGTTGAGTTTTCATGAAAGTAGTGATTTCTATGTTTTGAATACGATTTCAAGATTTTCCTGTTAATGGTATTCTGTTGGAATTTAATGTTGACACTCACTGGATTTTTAGTAATGTAATGGTTTGAAATGTTTTTGAATGGTTTCAGTGAAGTGAGTAGATTCTTTCCTGAAGGTTGAGTTGTTGTTCTGTTGTCTATCGGAAGATGTCTTCAGTGGAAGTCATCGGATGATATAGAACGAAATATGTCGTTTAGTGATCGGTATATGTAGCTTGTTTTATCGGAAGATGTTGTTTTGTTCACTATCGGTAGATGAAGTCTATTGGTAGATGTCGGGTTATAGTTATGTGTCAATCGGAATATATAAGTAGAGAGTTTGTCGTTTAGCGATCGGCGTATGCAGTTTACTCAATCGGAAGGTGTAGGTTTAAGTCTATCGGATGATGTCTCAGTAAACTCATCGGCAGATGCATGCTGACGACATCGGTGGATGTAGGGGGACTTTTGTCGTTTAGTCACCGGTGGATGTAGAACAAAGTCGATCGGATGAAGGAAATCATCTGGCTGACGTCATCGGAAGATGTAGAGTGTATTTTGTCGTTTAGTCACCGGTAGATACAGTCTACCGAGAGATGTCCTTTGTTTTCATCTGGCTGACGTCATCAGCAGAAGCCTTCTATTCTCTGTTTCAGCTTCTTCGTTGACTTTATTAATCGGCAGATCCGTTAGACCTCCGTAACATCTCAAGTATTTCAATTTAAACTTCTATTTCCTATTGGCTGATTACTCCTTAATATTTCCAACGATTAATTTAACATTTTTATAACTTTGTCTAATTCCATTTTTGCTTAAATGATTTCCGCTGCAAGTATTTTATTTTTTTTACGGTTTAAATTTTTAGTCACGTACGGGCATTGTGTGACGAACCGGGTTCAGATAACTAGGGGCCTTACAGTGTGGTATTAGAGACATTCAGTTAAACTGTTCAAAAGATTACTCATCAGTGCCAATCGTCGCATGGAAGTACTCCAACAACTGTAAGTGTTTATGTTAGCCTCAGTAATTAGATATTTATGAACATAGTTAACCTTGTACAGGAAGTCAGTTTAATGGCCAGACGCCCAGGAAGACCTAGGATACCAAGGGAAATGCCAAACTTGAGGAGTGAGGAGTAACCTAGTGTTATTAGACAACTAACAGACTTAGTACGTCAACAAACAGACTTAGTGCGTCAGCAGTCCGATCAGTTGGGGGTGTTGCTGAACCGAGAGGTACAAGGGGGTGCCAACTCAGGTTCTAGCAATGAGCATTCAAGAGACCGATTCCGAAGGCTTCAGCCACCCACATTTGATGGAAAGTCATCCAATCCGATTGTCACTGAGGAGTGGCTTAGGAAAATTGAGAGTATGTTCAGGTGTGCCAATGTTGGTGAAGGGACAAAGTCACGTTGGCCACGTTCCATTTTGCCGGTGATGCTCAACTTTGGTGGGAGACAATCGAGACCACCACCGATGTCTCAGTGATGTCTTGGTCGCAATTCAAGGACACCTTCTATTAGAAATATTTTAATAGCACAGTCCAGGCAGCAAAGAAGGTAGAGTTTTTGAACTTGAAGCAGACGGGGTCTGTGGCAGAATACGTTAGACAATTTGAGTCTCTGTCCAGGTTTGCCAGACACCTTGTTCACTGAAATGAAGATAAGGTGTTTCAATTCATGAATGGACTGAAACTAGAAATGTACAGAGGGGTCAAGTTTTCGGGTTATAAAGGTTTGCCCTTCAGTGATGTTGTGTCCACAGCATTGAAGGTGGAAGAAGCTGAATTGAAATGTGCTGGACTAAAGGAAACCCCAAGAAAATTTGTTCAACCACCGCCGCAGAGAGGGGTGAAGAGGTCCAATGAAGGCCAGCATAGCCAAGGGATAGGAAAGAAGGTACCAGACACCAAGATGTTCCCTCAGTGCCCAAAGTGTTCGAAGAATCAACCGGGCGAGTGTAGATTTGGATCGGGTAAGTGCTTCAACTATGAAGAGGTTGGACACTTGTACAAGGATTGCCCAAAGCCCCGGGTCATTCGATGTTTCCATTGCAACAAGGTTGGCCATACCAACAGAGACTGCCCAGCTTTGAAGGGTGGCCCTGTCAAGATTAAGCCAAGAATATTCTCCATGATGGAGTCAGGTGACGAGGACCAGCCTGCTGTAGTGTCAGGTACTATATTGATTAACTTTGTACCTGCTTTTACTTTGATAGATTCGGGTGCAACGCATTCTTTTATAGCCTCTGCATTTGCTGATAAGTTAGATGTACGGTTTACTCCTTCTGAGCACGTGTTTAACGTAGCATTACCTTCTAGTGAACACATGCACTCCAATCAAGTGATGCTCGATAGTATTGTATTAGTAGGAAATATGAATTTGCCTGCTGACCTCATTGTTATGGACATAACGGGATTTGATGTGATCCTAGGAATGGATTGGTTGTTTAAGCATTATGCCACAATAGATTGTAGAACTGGAATTGTTAGTTTTCAACCCCCTAGTGGTTTAAACCATACCTTCCAAGCCCTGAAGAAGAGTAAGGAAATGACTGTAATGACTTCAGTTAGTTGTAGACCCTCCCCTTGCAGAGAGTATTTGTGCTTTTTGGCCAGTGTTTTAGACATACAAACAGTAGAAAAATCAAGCCCCAAAAATGTTTTAGTTGTCCAAGATTTTCCAGAAGTATTTCTAGATGACCTTCCTGGCTTGCCACCAGATAGGAAAATTGAATTTGTGGTAGATGTTTACCCCGGCACTGAGCGTGTATCGAAGAATCCATATAGACTAGCACCAACAGAACTTAAAGAATTGAAGAAACAGTTAGAGGATTTGTTGGTGAAGGGGTTCATACGCCCTAGCTTTTCACCATGGGGTGCACCTGTCCTTTTTGTCAAGAAGAAGGATGGATCAATGCGTATGTGCATAGACTATAGAGAATTGAATAAGCTAACTGTCAAGAACAAGTATCCACTGCCGAGGATTGATGATTTATTTGATCAGCTTAAGGGTGCAAGAGTTTTCTCTAAAATTAACCTTAGATCCGGTTATTACAAGTTGAAGGTTAAATCTGAAGATATCCCAAAGACTGCCTTTCGCACAAGGTATGGACATTATGAGTTTTTGGTTATGTCTTTTGGTTTGACAAATGCGCCAGCAGCCTTCATGGATCTTATGAATATGGTGTTTCACGAGTATTTAGACAAGTTTGTCATTGTATTCATAGACGACATCCTAATCTATTCTAAAACTAAGGAGGAGCATGCAGGACACCTGAACTTGGTGTTAGGATTGCTGAGGCAGCACCAACTTTATGCCAAATTTTCTAAGTGTGAGTTTTGGTTGAACAGAGTTCACTTTCTTGGTCATGTGATCTTTGGAGATGGGATATCTGTTGATCCAGCCAAGGTTCAAGCTGTTAAGGAATGGCCCCAACCGAAGAATGCTACGGATATCAGGAGTTTTCTTGGATTAGCAAGATATTATAGGAAATTCATCGAGGGATTTTCAAAGATTGCCACACCCCTTACTATGTTAACAAGGAAGAATGTGAAGTATAATTGGATTTATAAATGTGAATCCAGTTTCCAGACCTTGAAACAGAAACTAACCAATGCTCCAATATTGACTCTTCCTGTCGAAAATGGTAAATTCAGTATTTATTGTGATGCTTCCAAGGTTGGACTTGGTTGCGTTTTGATGCAAGATGGAAAGGTTATAGCTTATGCTTCTAGGCAGTTAAAAGTACACGAAAAGAATTACCCCACACATGACTTAGAATTAGCTGCTGTGGTTTTTGCATTAAAGATTTGGAGGCACTACCTGTATGGACAAACTTGTGAGATATTTTCGGATCATAGAAGTCTGAAATACATTTTCACGCAGAAGGAACTGAATATGAGGCAACGTAGGTGGCTAGAGTTTGTCAAAGATTATGATTTCGAGATTAAGTACCACCCAGGCAAGGTGAATGTAGTGGCTGATGCTTTGAGTAGAGTGACTCCTTCAGTCTCTGCATTGATTCTAGAAATACCGATAGCTTTAGAGACAGAATTCCAAAGATTTAACCTTGAAGCTGTGTCTAGTGTGTCAGTCATGCTTTTGGCCATATCTTTGAGGCCAACTATTTTGGAGAGGATAAAGGAAGTTCAAATGAATGACACCGAATGGAATAAGTATAAGTTGTGCATAGAATCTACTGACGCGTCGGATTTCAACTGCTCAGCTGATGGAATTCTCAAGTTTCGTAATAGGTTGTTTGTTCCTACTGATACTGAACTTAGAAAGGAAATCCTATCTGAGGCACATTCCTCCAGACTTTCTGTTCATCCTGGAGGTACGAAAATGTACAGAGATCTCAAGCAACATTATTGGTGACCAGATATGAAGAGAAGTGTGGCGGAGTATGTGGAGTCATGTCTGGTCTGCCAGCAAGTCAAAGCTGAACACCAGAGGCCTGCTGGAACATTGCAACCTTTACCAGTTCCCGAATGGAAATGGGAACAAATAACTATGGATTTTGTTATAGGATTACCTAGAACAACAAAAGGTCACGATGCAATTTGGATAATAGTTGATCGTTTAACCAAATCAGCTCACTTTCTGCCAATGAAGATAACATACTCGATGGATCAATTGGCTGAGTTGTATGTGCACGAAGTTGTTAGACTGCATGGAGTTCCAAGCACCATAGTTTCAGACCGAGACTCCAGATTTACATCTAAGTTTTGGAAAAGTTTGCACAAGGCTATGGGAACACAGCTTAGTTTTAGCACAGCCTTTCATCCTCAAACTGATGGACAATCCGAGAGAACTATCCAAACGTTGGAGGATATGCTTCGTGCATGTGTACTGGAATTTCAAGATTCTTGGAGTAAGTATTTACCATTGGTAGAATTCTCTTATAATAACAGTTTTCAAGCAACAATAGGCATGGCACCTTACGAGGCATTATATGGACGAAAGTGCAGATCTCCATTATATTGGGATGAAGTTGGGGAAGCACAACTGATTGGTCCTGACATTGTGCAGCAGACAGTGGAGAAGATTGCCCTTATTCGACAAAGAATCTTAACAGCTCAAAGCCGGCAGAAAAGCTATGCAGACAAAAGACGAAGAGAATTAGAATTTGATGTTGGTAATGAAGTTTTCTTTAAGGTGTCACCTTTCAAAGGAGTTGTGAGATTTGGGAAAAGAGGCAAGTTGAACCCCAGATATATTGGACCTTTCCAAATCGTGAAGAGGATTGGAAAGTCAGCATATCAACTTCAGTTACTAGCCTCTCTGGAGGGAATTCATAATGTGTTTCATGTTTCCATGCTAAAGAAATGTGTTAGAGATCCTTCATAGATGGTGGAACAACAAAGTATCGAACTTCTTCCTACTCTTACTTATGAAGAGAAACCAGTAAAAATCTTAGATTATGCAGTAAAGGTATAACGCAACAAAGAAGTTCCACTGGTAAAAGTCTTATGGCATA
Source organism: Begonia masoniana (assembly GCA_022432975.1). Lineage (NCBI taxonomy): Eukaryota > Viridiplantae > Streptophyta > Magnoliopsida > Cucurbitales > Begoniaceae > Begonia > Begonia masoniana. The sequence continues at coordinate 22,209,954 of CM039505.1, read as the reverse complement.
ACCAGAACATTGAGGAGACAACTTGGGAGCGCCAGCAGGACATGATGGACCAATATCCAGAACTATTCAGGTACTGAATTTTGAGGACAAAATTCTTTTAAGGAGGGTAGATTGTAGCACCCGGTTCCATTGAACCAAAATTTAATTTGCTATTAATGATGTACTTTTATAGAAGGGTTGGGGGAGTTATTGATTAGGTTAATAAATGATCAGGTGAGGGCATTATGGCAATTAGAATTTTACATAGTGGATAACCTATTTAAGGAAAAGTCCAGTGAGAGTAGCCGCCACTATTCCCTACTTCCCTCTTTCGGTTTTCAGCTCGAGCAGTAGAACCCTCTAGGCGATTCTCTTGCCCGATTCTCCTTCAACCTAGGTAAGTCTTGTTTCCTTGCATTTTAGCGATTAGTTTACTGAGAGAATACAATGTGAAGATTTCGAGGTTTCTGTGATTGAGGGTGGGTTCAGGTTCTTGGTGTAAATGGGAATGCACGGGTAGCAGAGTTTCAAATCCATTTCCTCAAACATATTATTGATTTTTGGTAAGGTTTAGTAAGAGTTGGATTAATGTACTGTCATGACCTTAGGTGAGCGAGCTTCTGGAGTAGTTGTAACCGAGCATTTCCAGGAGAGCCAGGTAAGTAAAGTATGCATGTGCCTTCGGGCCTACATCACAAAACAGTAGGGTTATGCATCTTGTGAATGATTTTGTATGTCATGCATCATGTTTTTGAAAGATTACGAAAATGAATTTCCATGTAAGAATGGTAAGGTATGAACTGAATGTGACAGACAAACTATTAAGGGAATTAATCCGCCCCTTAATCGAGTAGAGGATTTATGACATTGGGAGAATTGATCCCACTCCCAAGGGAACCAAGGGATCAGATCAGCTATTAAGGGAATTCATCCGCCCCTTAATCAAGTAGAGGATGTATGACATTGGGAGAATTGATCCCACTCCCAAGGGAACCAAGGGATCAGATCAGTTTATGAACGTATGTGTATGCAACTGAGATGAGAAAGTAGAAATTGCATGTTAGGAATTTATGTTTCAGCAATTCATTTCATTACTGCTTTACTTACTTAGCATTAGGCTAATAGATGAGTTTTGTGATGTAGGTGTTGAGGATACTGCAGGTGAATTCCCTGAGTTTACTGACGAATAGATGGGGTTGGAGGAGCACTTCTCTGTCTCGAACTGGTATACTGATGAGGCGGATTAACTGATGTCTGTTGGTGTGAAAGTTTAGTTGACAGTGTTTCAATTTAAGTATGTTGAGTTTTCATGACAGTAGTGATTTCTATGTTTTGAATAAGATTTCGAGATTTTCCTGTTAATGGTATTCTATTGGAATTTAATGTTGACACTCACTGGATTTTTAGTAATGTAATGGTTTGAAATGTTTTTGAATGGTTTCAGTGAAGTGAGTAGATTCTTTCCTGAAGGTTGAGTTGTTGTTCTGTTGTCTATCGGAAGATGTTTTCAGTGGAAGTCATCGGATGATATAGAACGAAATATGTCGTTTAGTGATCGGTATATGTAGCTTGTTTTATCGGAAGATGTTGTTTTGTTCACTATCGGTAGATGAAGTCTATCGGTAGATGTCGGGTTATAGTTATGTGTCAATCGGAATATATAAGTAGAGAGTTTGTCGTTTAGCGATCGGCGTATGCAGTTTACTCAATCGGAAGGTGTAGGTTTAAGTCTATCGGATGATGTCTCAGTAAACTCATCGGCAGATGCATGCTGACGACATCGGTGGATGTAGGGGGACTTTTGTCGTTTAGTCACCAGTGGATGTAGAACAAAGTCGATCGGATGAAGGAAATCATCTGGCTGACGTCATCGGAAGATGTAGAGTGTATTTTGTCGTTTAGTCACCGGTAGATACAGTCTACCGAGAGATGTCCTTTGTTTTCATCTGGCTGACGTCATCGGCTGAAGCCTTCTATTCTCTGTTTCAACTTCTTCCGTTGACTTTATTAATCGGCAGATCCGTTTGACCTCCGTAACATCTCAAGTATTTCAATATAAACTTCTATTTCCCATTGGCTGATTACTCCTTAATATTTCCAACGATTAATTTAACATTTTTATAACTTTGTCTAATTCCATTTTTGCTTAAATGATTTCCGCTGCAAGTATTTTATTTTTTTTACGGTTGAAATTTTTAGTCACGTACGGGCATTGTGTGACGAACCGGGTTCAGATAACTCGGGGCCTTACAATGTATGACTTTGGGAAAAATGATCCAACTCCCAATGGAACCGAGGGATCAAATTAGAGAAAGAACGTGAATGCAAATGAGATGTAAAAGTAGAAATTACATGACTATGATTTATGTTTCAGCATATCATTTCATTATTGCTTTACTTACTTAGCATTAGGGCAATAGATGAGTTTTGTGATGTAGGTGAAGAAATTCTAGCAGATGTGTTCTCTGAGTATGTTGAGGACTAGGCTGCTTGGAGGAGTACATTCACGCATCGACTTGACAATCTGATGGGGCGAATTAATTAATGTCAGGAGGTGTGAAAGTTTAGTTGACAATGGTTCAGTTTAAGTATGCTGAGAATGTTAATGACAGCGAGAGTTAATGTTTTTAATAATTATGGAGCTTTTCTGATTATGAAAATACGATTTGGTTTTAGTTGTAGATTGTCATTCAGGATTTATAAAGTTGTGAATCTATGTTGTTTTGAATAGCTGCTGTTAGAATTTACAAGTTCTTTTAGTAGGTAGAGTTGTCTGTTTGTTTAGAGTGCTACTGTTCACCGGTGGATGTCGTCTATCGGTGGATGTCGTCTATCGGTGGATGTTGTCTATCGGTGGATGTTGTCTATCGATGGATGTGGTCTAACGGTGGATGTTGTCTATCGGTGGATGTAGTCTACCGGTGGATGTTAGCGTAGATGTGAGCGTAGATATGAGTATTAGGTTTTGTCGTTTTGTGACCGGTGGATGTGAGCGTAGATGTGAGTAACAGATTTTGTCGTTTTGTGACCGGTGGATGTGTGTAGTCGACGCGTCGTTCGACTGATGTGAGCGGTGGGTGTTCAATAGTAGATGACGTATTCTGTCTCTACCACCACAGCTGAGACTATTTTGTTTCTGCTTCTGCCGCTGACTGTGTTTAGCAGTGGATTCCTTTTTGTTTCTATTTCTATCGCTGGAACTGTTCAGCGGTGGAAGTGTTCTGTTCTGTTCTGTTTTGTTTTCTTTCAACCAATTGTCTTTAATATTTTAATTAATTAATAAATGTTGTTTTATGCAAATGAATTTCCGCTGCAAGTTTTAACGTTTTAAGGGTCAAACTTTGACGGTTGTGTGAAAATTTTGAAATTTTCTTAGAATGTCATAGTGTGGTTCAGTATTATGAGTAACGAACCGGGTTTATATAATTCGGGGCGTTACACCGAGATGCACGTGCAGGAGCACATCAACGTGCGCACATAGGAGAGGAAGCGGGCACCAGGAGCAACAGGTGGACATCTGCAGAGTGCGTGTGAATAGTGTCAGGAGCGCTCCAACTTCTACATTCAGAAGCAATTTTCTTTTTCCTTCTAAAACCAAAACCGATTTTAACCTTTCTATTTAAGCTCAATTAGGAGCTTCTATAAAGAACTTTTAAATCATTTTAATTTATTGAAGTTATCTTCATTTTACTGAGCATTCGGTGTTCTTCATAGTTAGCCGCCGGTGAGTCACATCCAGTTGGTTTTCCGTTCTGGCCCGCCCAGTCCAAGATATTACTTTGTGGTTCTGTTGACAACCTCTTGACGAAAAAACGGGGTCCTAAACAGAGCAAACAGAAGCAATATTAAGCATGAGAATTTGGTGCTTGATAAGCACTCCAAAATAGACACAAAACGACGTAAAACAGAGACTGTTAAACAGAGAAAGACGTGGAGAAAGAAAATGTTACCAAATGAATGAGGAAGTGGGCAGGCTTGCAAATTCCTCAAAAAATGCCGATGGAGTAAAAGAAACAAAATGGAATGGAAAGAACTCAGTAGAACAGCCCTCGACTGGTTCGAACGTAACAATGGTTTTTCTGGTATTGTTACGACAGCATGGGGAAAGAGGTTTGCCACCTTTCTCTAGGAAATTCCAATCTCAAAAGATTGGAGGAAAGAGTGGAAATAAGAACCAAGCAAGTACCTATGAACTTGAATGGCAATTGTTGGAGGCGCATTCCACTCAGGTGATAAACAACTGAGGCAACCAAGTGCAGGTCGTCGACTCTTCCCTCTTGAAGAGAACTTCAATTCATTTCATTTTCATCAAAGGTTCAACAACCATTACAAGAGCTAAAAGGAAGCTTAAATAGGCGAGGAGTAATCGGAAGAAGAAAAGAAAAAGAAAGCTCAAAGCCGTTGGAAATTGTCAGCCAAAAATATAGCCATTGGTAGTTTGGCCCGGTCATGTGCTCCTGTGCTGGCGCGCGCTGTCGGTGCCGCACGCTGCCCTTCGTGCCCAGATGCGTGCCTTGATGCTCGGCGTATGGTCGACTCCTTGCGCGCGCTGGCTACTGTGCTTGTAACACCCGAGAATTTTCCTCACCATGAATTACCTTAGATTAAATTATGTTATGGGAGCCTAACATTTATCATAGAGTTTTCCTAAGCACTTGATTTAGAAAGAGGAGGTTTGGAGAGAACCAATAGAATAGTGTAGTTGTTTTTTTAATTTAAAGGAAGGAAATTTGATGGAAGAATATAGGAAAGAGTGAGTATTCCATGTGAGGGAGAAGAGGAATGATTGGGGGGGGGGGGGGGGGGTTGATTTATAAAATTACAAATTTTGGGTGGTTAATTTTGAAAAGGGTAGTGAGGGTTTTAAAAGGTGAAAGAATAAAGGAAGTAAAAGACAAAACCCTTGTCTTCCACCCTTTCCTCTCCCACGATTTTTAGCAGCCATTGGAGAGCTTCTCCTCCTTTCTTCCTTCAATTTTTATCAAGGTTTAAGGTAAGTTCTTAGTGGGTTTTGTAATTTGTGTTTAACCCTAGTGATTTTAGATGTTTTGAGTGAGTTTTGGTGAGTTTGGATGAGTTGTGAAACCCTAATAGGGGATTCCAAATTGATTGTTCCTTGATGAGTTTTTATTGTTATTTTGGAGGTTTAGACCTTAGATAGAGTTGTATAGGTGATTATATAGAAAGATTAGGAGTTTGGTTGATTTTGTTGAAAATAGGTTTTGCAACAAAGGTAACCGATTCTGTTTGATGAAGAATCTGATCAGTCATGTTGTTTAGTTTTGTAAAATGGATTGAAGCATTGGATAGTAGACATGTAGAGGTTTACAGAATGTATTAGATCGTTTAAAATCCGATGAAAAACGAGTGAGTTATGACCGATTGAAGATTAGGCAAGGAAAATGGGGGGATTTCGGGATTTTGAGTGTATGTTTTTAGAGTTAATTTAGTTTGTTGCTAGAGTTAGAGTAGGCATCCCTTCGAATTTCTTGGATGATATTAAGTTATTTTCCATTAATATGTTAGGTTAACGAATGAGCAGTTGACATAGCCGAAGTGAGCGCATACGTTACGGAGATCCAGGTAAGTAGTTGTAACGCCCCCGAACCCACCCTGGCTCAGTGCGCTACTTGGCTCACTCTAACCCCGATGAAAACAACGTTAATTTAAAATAATTTTCATAAACCCCCAAAACATCAAATAAAACTGACATTTGCGGAATTTAAAACTAAATCTCCCGAAGCTCTCTTATGTTAGACCTAGCTGCCTAGACTAACTAATTCCCTTACTCCTAACCTTTAAGCACCACGACATCCTTCCCGAAAATTTCGGCAAAGTAACACCTGAAAATGGCGCCTCCAAAATGCTAGATACCTGCAAACAAATAAAACCCAACCAATCCAGAATATTCTTACTCAACTATCCAGCATACGAAATCTCCAATAACAGTAAAGAAAGAACTATACTACTAACATCCCTAAGTGAAGAAAATTCACATTATAGGGCGACACATCACCCTTAACTATGACTATATACAACAAATACAAATAGCTATACAATAACTCTTAAAACATCAACCAAAAAGAAGTTACGCATTCCCATCATGTCTACAAATAAACATTTACAATAACTACTAAAAGACAAAGCCCACATTCCCGAAGACCATGGTAGAGACACCCCGACAACTGTCTGCACCGGCATGCCCCGTGTGCCACCGACTGCCGCCTAATCCTGGCTTCCTCGTCTAGCTCACCTGTAACCGCGTCGTTACCTACACTACAGAACACACACACACAAGTAAGCTTACGCTTAGCAAGTAGGGAATAACAAAGATAAACATACACAATACACAACCCACACAACCCTAACACACGTCTAAATCTAGCTCTCAAGAGGTATTTCTATCTGAGTCTCGCTCCCCAAGATGGCACTAACCCATCACCTAGTCCACATGCATTGTAACGATCCAGTTGGAGTAGCCACGTAATTCATGACCTTCTTAATCAGTTAATTTTACTTTCTGCACCTTGTTCACTTTTAGTATTGTTATTTTCTTTTTATACTTAGGACTTAAAACTTGACTCGCAGACCACAGATCATCTGACAAAACTAAACCATCCAAAACTCCACTCTTTCACTAATCTAACAACTCATTAGTTCACAGAATCGAGCAACTATGCTCGGTTATCAGATCCATGACATAATCGGGCAGAGAAGAAATGCCCTCAGATCACTCGACGTGATTCTGCTCGGGCTGCATGGCTTTGCATGCAACGGCTGATAGGGTACACATCATCCGATCTATCACGTGCACTTCGCGTGACTCATTAAACATCACACGACATTAGAAATTCACTACATCGCCCGATCGCTAGACGACAAAATAACGTTTACATCATCCGGTGACTCAAATACACTACATCTAACGGTCGCTAGACGACAAAATAATATTTACATCATCCGGTGACTCAAATACACTACATCTACCGATCACTAGAAGACAAAATAACATTTATATCATCCGGTGACTCAAATACACTACATCTACCGGTCACTAGACGACAAAATAACGTTTACATCATCCGGTGAGTAAAATACTCGACATCATCCGGTGAGTAAAATACTCGGCATCATCCGGTGGGTAAAATACTCGACATCATCCGGTGACGTCAGCCGGATGATACACTCATCCAACTCTTATCATTCAGCAGTAAAACACAATAATAATCAAACAACTACAGCCAAAAGGGAATGTCTCGACTCTCACAAATTTCAACTTGATAGACATAAACCTTAAACGAATAAATGTCATAGACTTGTTCAGGATACGTAAGCGGAAGACTCATATAAAACAGAATATCCTAGGTTCTTACAATCATCCTCAAACTCAGAAGTTGAATCAGACAATTTCAGGTCCAAATTAAAATATGATCCTATCCTACTTAGGCATCAGTTTTTCTCATAAGTCTTACTGACATAAAATTAACATAACCACGGGTCATAATCGCCATCCAGCCACAGGATTGCACCCTGAACACCTTCAGCAACCAAACTTGACATCCTCATTAACTTTGGAATCCTCACCTGATATCTCGTCACCTATATCATAAGATTTAAACAATAAGCCTAATGCTTAGTAAAGAATGCAACTAACATGTATTCGTAATGCACAGTTGAGAGAAAATCATAATCGTATTCTTTTCATGCTCCTTTCTTGTTCTTTATCGTATTCTTGTTCATCACTTTCATCATATGGATTAAGGGAGGATTTGTGCCGTGAAAGGGGGATTGACATTGATTTTGATCATATTCCCTTTCGGGTCGTTTTCATGGTCCCTCTTTGAATTGTGGCTTGCGTCAATCCGCCCCCAACACTCGCTTAATCCAGTTGCATAAGTTTCATTTTCATTCTCATATCTTGTTCATGGAAAATACATGCTCATAAATCATTTTCATATGCTTGAGAAATAAATCATGATGCATGACATGAATGATCTTAAATCATCAGACTACGGAAATATCATACTAGACAGTTGACTTCATAGACTCTATCAGAACATCACATAATATGGTTCTCAAACATCCGTAAATCATCCAAGTACAAACCATCTTACTAACTTAAAACAAACATCAAACACATAACTAATTTAGTACCCTTAAGATGTAGGGCCCTAATGGCCGGGAATCTTATACATTCACTTACCTGGCTTCCTTAGCAAAATCGTGCACTACACTTCAAACCTCTTCACCTGACATCATTTCACATCTCAGAGTCAATATAGATCCTAAATATTCTGAAATCAAAGCTAGAACAGTCCTAACTAATGTTATCCTAGAATCTGTAGTTAAAGTCATTCTCGAATCCCTTAGTCTAGTTCTCTGTGTGCAGTCTGAAATCCTAAAACTAAACAGCTAGGTTCAACTAACGATTAATCTGAGTCGGTGTGATAAATGTCTAGAATCGATTCTGAATGACATTGCTAAATCCAGAATAAATGGTACTAATGTTACTCGCCATTGGAGAACCAAACTAAAACACCAAGCTGGAAACAGAGCCTAACAAATAACTGACAATTACATTGTCTAACCCATACCTTGAGCGTAGAGTATCTGAGAAAAGGCAAAGGAACCGTCGTCGAGGAAGGATGACTGGCAGGCAGAGAGCGAGAGCTCGGGAGAGAAAATCGCTGAAGGGAGAATGTCGGCTACAGTGAGGTTTAAGGTTTCCATTTCAAATTTATATCAACTAAGTTCCTCTTTAATTACCACAATGCCATCACACCAAATAGAATCCAATAAGCATTGGCATTGAAATTAACTAAATAAAAGGTCGAGTAAAGAGGTGACCGTTGCTTCCATTAAGAAAATCATCTGGCTGAAAATGTCGGGTGTTACATCCACCCCTCCTTAAACAAAATTTTCGTCCCTGAAAATTGATCCAGCGAAGAGCTCCGGATATTTGTCCAACATATCTTGCCGTCGTTCCCATGTGGCTTCTTCAATTCCATGATTTGTCCATAAGAGCCTAACCACGGAATTTTGTTATTCCTCAGATTTTTACAGCAGATTCCAAAATTTGCACTGGCTTCTCCTCATACATTAGTGTTGGCTCAATTTCGACATCCACTGACTTAACAACTTGTGGTAGGATCTCGTATGCATTTCTCAACATTGACACATGAAAGACATTGTGAACTTTATCCAGTGATAGGGGCAATTTTAGTCTATAAGCTGTGCTGCCGATCCTCTCCAAGACAGGGAATGGTCCAACAAATCGCGGATTAAGTTTTCCTTTCTACCAAATCTTAAAACTCCTTTAAATGGTGAAATTTTTAGAAAAACTTCATCTCCAATAGAGAACACTAGGTCTCTTCTCCTTTGGTCTGCATAACTTTTCTGTCGGCTTTGTGCATCGATCATTCTTTTCCTAATAATGGCAATCTTGTTTGACATCTGTTGCAAGATCTCGGGACCAAGGAGTTTTGCTTCACCGACCTCATCCCAGTACAAAGGTGACCTGCACTTTCTGCCATAAAGTGCTTTATAAGGTGCCATTCCAATGGTGGACTGGTAACTATTGTTATAAGAAAACTCAATCAAGGGTAGGTATCGACTCCATGATGTCTGAAATTCTAACACACAAGCTTTCAACATATCTTCAAGTATCTGAATAGTCCTCTCAGATTGACCATCGGTTTGAGGGTGAAAAGTAGTGCTGAAGGATAACTTGTTCCTAATGTGACTTACAAACTTTGCCAAAATCTTGAGGTGAATCGAGGATCACGATCGGAGACAATAGATAGGGGGAATCCCATGCAATCTGATAATTTCTTGAATGTATGGTTAGCAAGCTGGTCCATTGAAAATGTCATTCTTACTGGTATAAAGTGTGCTGATTTTGTCATTCTGTCTACCTCAACCCAAATACTATCATGTCCTTTGATTGTCTTTGGTAATCCTACTACAAAATCCATGACAATGTTTTCCCATTTCCATTCAGGGATCGGTAAGGGTTGAAGAGTACCTCCTCGGCGTTGGTGTTATGCTTTAACTTGCTGGCATACCATGCATGACGCAACAACCTTAGCCACATCTCTCTTTAAATTTGGCCACCAATAATGTAACTTCAAGTCTCGATACATCTTGGTGCTACCAGGATGTACAGAGACAGGGAGACGAGTGAGCCTCGGTCAAGATCAACTTACGTAATTCCTCTTCGCATGAAATATACCATCGATTCCTAAATTTCAAAATACCATCATTAGAGAGGCTAAACTCAGGAGAGACGTCTTTTAACTTACTCATCATACTATCATTCTCCTTCGAATCCTTTTGTTGTGCCTCCTTGATCCTGTCCAAAATAGTTGATCGAATAGATAATCAGCAAGTAAGGTTGACAACTCTGGAACTATTTTCCAACTCAAACTTCTGAACTTCCTTCCATAATGGTACAGACATGGTTGATACCGCGGGTGCATTGTTGTTTACATTCTGCTTAATGCATCAGCCACAACATTGGCCTTACCCGAGTGATATTTAATTTCGAAGTCATAATCCTTTACAAACTCTCCCAACCAACGTCTTTGTCTCATGTTTAATTCCTTTTGGGTGAAAAGGGTACTTCAGGCTTTTATGGTCGAAAACAACCTCACAACTGTTGACCATATAAATAGTGTCTCCAAATCTTTAACGCAAAAACAACTGCGGCTAGCTCTAAATCGTGAGTGGGGTAATTCTGTTCATAACTCTTCAGCTGCCTAGAGGAATACGCCACGACCTTTCCTTCTTGCATCAAAACGCACCCCAGTCCAACTTTGGAAGATCACAATAGACACTGTACTGTTCCTCCTTCACTGGGAGTGTCAAAAGAGGGGGCTGTCATTAACTTCAGCTTAAGTGTTTGGAAGCCTTCGTCACAAGCTTCAGTCCAAGAGTACTTGGTGTCCTTCTTAGTCAAACTGGTCAAAGGCTTAGCTATCATAGAAATCCTTCAATAAACTTCCTATAATAGCCTGCCAAACCAAGAAAAAACTATGGACTTCACTGACATTCCTTGGCCGTGGCCAGTCCTTAACAGCCTGAATCTTGGTTGGACCTACTTATATACCTTCAGCAGAGATGACATGGCCTAAGAAGTTAATCTTACCCAACAAGAACTCACACTTGGACAACTTGGCATAAAGTTGTTGCTGTTTCAGGGTTGTCAAAACTACTCTTAAGTGGTTCTTCGTGGTCAGCTTCAGTCTGTGAGTATCAGAATATCATCTATGAATACAATCACAAACTTATCCAAATATTCACGAAACCTCGGTTCATCAAATCCATAAAAGGTGCAGGATCATTGGTTAGCCCAAACGACATTACAAGGAATTCATAATGTCCATGAGCGGTCCTGAAGGCTGTCTTTGTATATCTTCCTCCTTAACCTTCAGTTGGTAGTACCCGAACGCAAGTCAATCTTTGAAAACACTTTAGCTCTTTGTAATAGGTCAAACAAGTCCGTCAATTCGAGGCAAGGGGTATTTGTTCTTAATTGTTAACTTATTCAATTCTCTGTAGTCAATGCACATCCTTAAGGAACCATCTTTCTTCTTAACAAATAGGACAGGTGAACCCCAGGGAGAACTACTAGAGCGGTATAAATCCCTTGTCCACTAATTCCTTGCAGTTGAACTTTTAATTCCTTCAGCTCAACAGGTGCCATACGGTAAGGATTCTTAGACACAGGTATGCCTTGGGATAAGTATCAATCACAAACTCTATTTCTCTATCAGGTTGTAATCCTGGCAAATCATCCAAGAATACTTCAGGGAACTCTCGGACTATAGAAATATCTTGTAATTCTATCTTATTTTTCACCCGAGTATCCATTAAACTGGCTAAGTAACTTTCACAGCCACCTCTCAACATCCGTTGAGTCTCTAGTGAGGATATAACGGTTATATTATTATTTTGGGTATAGCTTGGACGGTGACTGATCTTACATTTGGGGGTCGAAACTCCAACTAATCTCTGACCTACAATTTACGTGGCAGACTGCCTGGATAAACCAATCCTTCCTAAATAACTTCATATCCCTCATGCAATTACAATTAGTTCCACATACAATTCTTATCTCCTAAGGACACAAATATTCACCCTTTCAGTATCTGCTAAGAAACAAGGACTTTCCGGATGGTAACATCACACTATGGCCTGTAGGCTGGTAAGTAATCTGGTTATGCTTACGCGCAAATAAGGTTGCAATAAAATGAGGGTGGCTCCGTGGGTCTTAAGTGTATAAGCGAAAACCACAGATCATATTGTACCGTTATGACGTATGCTAGAAATGGCATCTTCATCTTCCATCATAAGCAAAGACTCGGGGCATTACTCGTGGCTCGATTTAGGATCTTTTATGTTGTTTTAGGTGGGCATGGGGCAATTCTGACTATATGTCCAACTTGTCACATCGGTAGCAATGCCAGCGTGCGCTTGCACTCGCCAGGGTGGTTCTTCTGGCAGTTGGAGATAGAGGGGGCTATATGGTCGTTTCATTTCCTTGATCATCATTGGCGTGAAGGGTTATTTTACTTGCTGTTGTTGTTCTGGTCCTTGTTCTGTTGCGGTTGCCATCCTTGTTATGACGTGATCGGTGGCGGCGAGCCTCTTAGAAACTTACCCTTGATGGTTGCGCGGCAATTAAGTCGGATATCTCAGCCTCTTTACAGTTGCTAGAGTCTTAGCGTCAACTTCGGATAAGGTACAGTATGTATTTCCAGCAGTCTTTACTCTCATATACAGATGGTTTCAGATGACTTGAACAATTGGTGGATCGGATTCCTCATCATTTTCTAGCAGCCTGGGGGCAAACCGAGATAAGCCTCAAACTTACAATAATCTGTCGCAGAGTCCAAAACTGACGTAAACTCCATGAATCCGTCTTTGTGGCTAGAATAGTTCATATTAACAATACTGCGTAGAAGAAAGCAGTCTTAAACATTTCCCAGGTCATAGCTCTTGCATTAACGGTGCTCTGGATTTGAATCCAAACCAAGGCTTGCATCAATTCAGGGTGGAAGATGGCTTATGTCACCCTGTTCCCCTTCCTCAACCTTTGCATACTTGAACATGTCTTCCATCTCCATCCATTTTCTCAGCAAATAAACGGATCGAAAAACCGACCATGAATGTCGGGGGAAAAGTCGTGGAAACGCCACACCATTGATCATGAGTTGCCATGAGTACTAGAATTCGCTTGTCTTCTCTAGCAGCCATCAAGCTGTTCGGATCTGGAGAGATTGGCGCATAACCAACTCTGTTAACTGAGCAATGACATTGCTATCCTCATTAGCTCTCTTTGTGCCCCTCTTACCATTTTGAAGAGTCCAAACCAAATATTCATAAAGCATTTAAACATAAATGACATTACCTAAAAACGTAAATACGTTACAGTTGCTGGGTGTACTCAGGGGCAATTTGTGCTGGGAAGCGTTGCAGAATTTTTTTT